>CAUYSK010039325.1:0-30222 GCA_963575035.1 Avahi laniger | reverse complement strand
CTGTGGTATTCTGTTACGACACCGCAAGCAGACTAAGACACAAACTTTGATGTTAATTAATCAGTGTGGAATTCTTTCTCAAAGTTCACAGGCTAAAGACCATTAGGAAGGTCTACTGTTAAAAAGTTAGGTTTGGGCCAGGCGCGGTGGCTCACGCCTGTAATCCTAGCACTCTGGGAGGCTGAAGCGGGTGGATTGCTCAAGGTCAGGAGTTCGAGACCAACCTGAACAAGAGCGAGACCCCGTCTCTACTAAAAAATAGAAAGAAATGATCTGGACAACTAAAAATATATATAGAGAAAAAATTAGCCGGGGATGGTGGTGCACGCCTGTAGTCCCAGCTACTTGGGAGGCTGAGGCAGTAGGACTGCTTGAGCCCAGGAGTTTGAGGTTGTTGTGAGCTAGGCTGATGTCATAGCACTCTAGCCCGGGCAACAGAGCCAGACTCTGTCTCAAAAAAAAAAAAAAAAAAAAGGCGGAGAAATGCAAAGGCAGGTGCCAACATAAATGTGTACTAGAAAGTTCATAGCAGCTTTATTCATCTGAGCCAAAAGTGGGAAACAACCCCAATGTCCATCAGTGGTTGAATGGAAAAACAAAATGTGGTCCACGCCTGCAGTGGGACATGATTCAGCCTTAAAGAGGACAGCAGCAATGGCGACATGCTACAAATGACAAACCTTGAGACCATGGTGTTATGGGAAAGGAGCCAGGCACGAAAGGCCACGTACTGTAATCTATGAAATGTCCAGAATAGGCAAATCCACAGAGACAGAAAGTAGACCAGCGGTTGGGAGTATGGGGCTTTCTTGTGGGGATTATAAAAATGCCCTAAGTCTGATTGTGGTGAGGGTTGCACAACTTGTGAATATACTTTAAGCCATTGAGTTGTACGCTTGAAACGCCTGAATTCTGTGGGATTGATTTATTGATTTATTTCTCTATAAAGCTGTTAAGAAATAATATGTTTTGGCCAGGCATGGTGGCTCACGCCTGGAATCCTACCACTCTGGGAGGCCGAGGCGGGAGGATCGCTTGAGGTCAGGAGTTCGAGACCAGCCTGAGCAAGAGTGAGACCCCATCTCTACTAAAAATAGAAAAAAATTAGCCAGCCATGGTGTCATGTGCCTGTAGTCCCAGCTACTCGGAAGGCTGAGACAGGAGGATCGCTTGAGCCCAGGAGTTTGAGGTTGCCGTGAGTGAGGCTGAGGCCACGGCACTCTAGCCCGGGCAACAGAGCCAGACTCTGTCTCAAAAAATAACAATAATAATAATATGTTTTACTTCTCAATAAAGATGTTATTTCTCGATAAAGTTATTAAAAAATAACATGTAGAGAAGGCTATAGGTTTCATAGAAACGTGTGAGAAAGTATATTATTGTGTGAGGGTGGAAATGAAGTCTATCTTCACACTTTAAACGTTTTAAAATTTATTTTGCAAAAGACGTTTTTTTTATTGATTTATTTCCAGAGGATTCTTTTTTCCCCCTGAACATCTTATCATAAAATTTTCAACATACAGCTATAGGTGGGAAGAATGGCGTGGAGCCCTGCCTAGACCTTACAGGGGCTACCATTCTTTGGTTTTCAATGAACCATTTGAGAATACATTGCAGACGGGATATTTCAACTCCGTATTTTCTAGGAGAAAGATATTGTGCGTAACCACAATTTAATTATCACACCTGAGAATATTAACAGTAATTCCATAATGATGTGTAATCTAGTCCAGACTCAGATTTCCCTAGTTTTCCCCAAAATGTCTTTTTTTTTTTAACGCAGAGTCTTATTCTGTCGCCCTGGTAGAGTGCAGTGGTGTCATCATAGCTCACAGCAACCTCAAACTCCTGGGCTCAAGTGATCCTTCCGCCTCGGCCATCCAAAGTGCTAGGATTACAGGCGTGAGCCACCGCGCCCAGACGCAAAATGCTATTTGGGATCAGGACCCTGTGAAGACGCCTACACTGCGTCTTGGGCCTGCCTTTCCCTGTGGGGCCCCCTCAGTGATGGCCCTGCCTGGCCTAGAGGTGTCTGGGTCCTTCTTCCACCTGACTTCTCTCTTTCGTCTCTCCCCAGGAGCCCAGGATGTTCAAATGCCACCTGAGGTACAAGGCCACCTAGGGGGCACTGTGGAGCTGCCGTGCCACCTGCTGCCACCCAGCCCCAAAGTGGAAGTGTCACTGGTGATCTGGCAGCGCCTGGATGCAGCCGGGGTCAGCCAGAATGTGGCCACCTTACACCCTAAGTTCGGTCCCAGCTTCCCCAGCCCGCAGCCAGGCAGCGAGCGGCTGTCCTTTGTCGCCGCCGGGCAGAACACCGGGGCCGGGCAAGGCACCAAGATGGAGCTGCGGGACGCCACGCTGGCCCTCCGGGAGCTGACAGTGGAGGACGAGGGCAACTACACCTGCGAGTTTGCCACATTCCCCAAGGGCTCCCTCAACGGGGTGACCTGGCTCAGGGCCATAGGTGAGTGGGGTGGGGTGCGATGGGGGGGTGCCCCCTTGCGGGTCTGTCTCTCTCTCGGCTTCAGCTCTGAGTTTGACCTTCTCTGTGGTCTGTCAAAGAGTAGATAATATAGGGAAAATAAAAGAGTAAGTCAGGCAGTCGTAGGTGCCACGGAAGTTGGAGGGGGGCAGGTTTTAGCTAGGGAAGTCTGGGGATACTTGAACCAAAACTAGGAGAAGTCGTGCTTGCTTTGGCAGCACATATACTAAAATTGGAACAATACAGAGAAGATTAGCATGGCCCCTGCGCAAGGATGACACGATGAAAAAAGAAAAAAAGAAAAAAAAAACAACTAGAAGAAGGAAAGGGAACCCTGCAGCTATCTAAGAGGAGAGAGTTGCAGGCAGAGGGAATGGTAAGTGCAAAGGCCCTGAGGCAGGGCACACCTGGAATGTTTGAGGGCCAGGAAAGACGTCAGTGTGGCCGGAGACGTGGGAATGGAGGGAAGTAGGAGGAGACTAAATCAGGGAGGTGATGGGGACACAGATCACAGCCAGCCTCGTGGACCACGTGAAGACTTTGGCTTTTGCCCTGGGAGAATGAGAGCTCTGGTAGGTCCTGAGCAGCAGAGAGACGTGACCTGGTTTGGGTTTTCACAGGCTCCTGCCAGTTGGGGCTTGCGGTTGGGGGGAGCGGGGCAAGTGCAGAAGCTGGGAGACCACACGAGGAGGCAAGTGCCGAAGTCCAGGCAGGAGGTAATGGCTTAGACATAAGGGTCCTGGTGGCCCAAGTTAGATAGAATGGTCAGGGAAGGCGTCTCAAGTCAAGTGCGGAAGTGTAAGGAGGAGCCACCGGCAGGCACAGCAGAGGAACAGATGGACGAGCAGAGGGGCAGCACGTGCAAAAGCTGGGAGGTGGGCATGAGCTTGGCGTGTTGCAGGAATGGGAAGGAGGCCGGCGAGGACAGCCGAGGGCTGAGTGATCCCACGCGGAGGCCAGGTGATCCACCGCAGGTTTAGGGGCCGTGGAGCTGTCCAACCACACGAGAGACCCGGTCAGATTGTCGGCATTGTGAACAGATGACTGGCGGCTGTGTGGGAAGCCATGGGCAGCGGGGGGCGAGGACACAGGTAGAAGGAAGCTTCCAGGCGAGGAGAGGCATCGGCTTGCAAGAGGGACGCGGCCGTGGGGGTAGAGGGAAGTGTGGATGGCGTAAAGATGCTTTTGGGAGATAGTAGGCAGTGGGCTTGTCCGTGGACTGGGGGAGGAAGGAGGATCAAAAAGCCCCCAGCCTTCTGGCTCTGGCGGGAGGATGATAACTAGCACCGACACTTGGCGAAGTGGGGAAGACGTGGGGAAGAGGGTTTTTCGAAGGATGCTCTTTATTACCAAATCTTGGAAATCCCCTGGGATCCCACCTTCCCCTGGCACCGTCCCAGAAGCCACGACACTCTGGATGCTCTTAGTTTCCCCTTCCCAGCCCCAGGGGGTTTGATAAGGCCACCCCGTACTGGTCCTGGGCAAATGCTTCCCTTGCCAAGGGGCCCAGAAATCGGTTGTTTTCCACAGTGCAAAGCACAGCTCGTCTGCTCCCCTCCCTTCACAGACGTCTCTCTCCTCGTGCAGACGTTTGTTCTGTTCGCGAGACGGTTTAAGAGCATCTACCACGCACCGGGCACTGCAGGCAGCTAGAGCCATGATTCTCAGAGCTCAGGGGACGATCTGGGTTAGGGACACACATCAGTAAACATGAGTTGCTCTTCCTCTGGAGGGTTGTGTTTTTTTTGTTTTTGTTTTTGTTTTTTGTGGCGTGCTCTTGGCCGGAAAATGACCATACACATCAAAGCAAGCGGGACACGAAGTTTATTGAGGAAGGGCAAGGCAGGTTTACAGGCAAGAGCAAGAGCATTTGAACCAGCCCCCTTTTGTAACAAGAGGCCCCTCTTGGAGGCTTGTTTTTGGTTTTTTGCCCCTAATATTTTTCCACGTTTTCCAGGAGGATGGAGCGGAAAGGGCAAAAAACCGACCAGCTTTGCGAATCTGTTGCCTTTATCACACTTCCGGTAGCACAATCTAATGGTGACTACAGGAAAAGAAACAGGGGCCTTTCAGCTGACCTTTGAACCACATTATTCAGCTTTGGCTTGGTTTGGGGCTTTTTTTCCCCCCCAGTTTAATACAGACACAGTCTTGCTATGTTTCCCAGGCTGGTCTCGAACTCCCCGCCTCAAGCGATCCTCCCTCCTCGGCCTCCCAAAGTGCTAGGATTGCAGGTGTGAGCCACCGTGCCCGGCCTATATCAGTTTTTTTAATCCACACAGTAATCCTATGGGGTGGGGACTTTCATTATCCCCATTTTACAAAGGGGGAAACTGAGACACAGAGTTGCAAAATGACTTGCCCAGAGCCACGTGACCCAGAACTAAGTGGCAGAGGTGGGATCTGAACCCAGGCAGTGGGGGCCTAACTGCTTTGCTCCACTGCGGAGGTGTTTGCTGAACAACCGCAGGCAGGGAGTGACATACCCCTCTCATCTTCTCCCCAGCTGAGCCCCAGAACCACGCTGAGGCACAGGAAGTCACGCTCAGCCTGGATCCTGTGCCCGTGGCCCGCTGCGTCTCCACAGGGGGCCGCCCGGCTGCCAGAATCTCCTGGTTGTCGCCCCTGGATGGGGAGTCCAGAGAGAGCCAAGTGGCAGGGCCCCAGCCTGGCACAGTCACCGTCACCAGCCGCTTCACCTTGGTACCGTTGGGCCAAGCAGATGGTGCCAAGGTCACCTGCAAAGTGGAGCACGAGAGCTTCAAGGAGCCAGTCCTGCTGCCTGTGACCCTCTCCGTGCGCTGTGAGTGCGCCAGGAAGTGACCCCCACCCTGAACAATACTGTCTACACTGTCCCCGAATGTTGTCTGCATTGGTACTCTTGAGCCAAATTCTTCACTGCCTTCCTGCCCATCGTCTACACTGGCCTCCGTGGGTGACATCTCCGTACTTCCCCCTTCTCGTCTACACTGGCTTCACTGGGCTCTTGCCATGCTGCTCCCAAGCCGTGGTAAGCTGGGATCGGCTTGCAAGAGCTAATTGTATACATTTCTTCCCAATTCCGCATCCAGTGAAGTCTCGTTGGTAGTCTGAATTCAATCGTGGTGGAATATTTACACCAAGGAAATTGGCAAACACTACAAACTAGGGCTTTTTTCCCCCGTAGAGCTGGTTTACCAGCAGTCAGCTGCCTCCAACATTATATTTTCTGGCTCCCATGGACCCCGATTGACACGGCTCCCTGACTATCTCCATTAACTACCCTGGGCCATAGTCTACACTGCCCAACCCAACATTGTCTGCACACCTTTCCATACTGGCTCAATCGGCTTCCCTGGGCACTGTCTATAATGACTCTCCTGGGTTCTCTACACCAATCCTGCTCCACAGTGTTATTGACGTTGGCCCCTCTGGGCCCTGTTGGTTCCTGACACCCCCTAATCTTACCCTCAGAGGCTCCCCCAGCACTCTTCGCCCAGACTGTCAGATCTTAACCAGCTCTTCTGTCACTGTCCAAATGGACACCACATCCCAACTCGATGTGGTCTGTGCTAGCTCCCCAGGCGATGCCTCTGCACCCAGATTCCCCAAGCCACGTCTACACTGGCTGCCTCAGGCAGTGTCCGTCACGTGCCAACATGTGCCCCCGCTCAGAGCACAGTCTGCCCATTTCTCTGCAGTGGCCTCCCCAGGCACAGCCTGCACTGAGCAACAACTCCCTCGAAATTATCCATAGTGGTTTCCCTGGACAGTGTCTACACTGGCCGCGGCATACACGGCCTGGACCGATTTGCCCCAGACGGCTCCTACCGGTACACCTCCTGCTGGCCCACCCCATTTCGTTAGGCTTCCTGGTTGTCTGGGATTCTCTGCCGCCCTAAGCCAGTCCCCTCCCCCGTTCCCCCAGATCCACCTGAGGTCTCCATCTCTGGCTATGATGACAACTGGTACCTCGGCCGTGGTGAGGCCACCCTAAACTGCGACGTCCGTAGCAACCCAGAGCCCACAGGCTATGACTGGAGCACGTGAGTCAAGTAGACCCGGACTCCCGGGTCTGAGGGAGGAGGAGCTGGGGCTGGACTCCCGGGTCTGAGGGAGGAGGAGCTGGGGCCCTTTTGTCATGAGATAGGGGTCCCCGGGGCCTGAACTCCCGAGGCCAGGATGGAGGGAGCCTGCAGTCTGACAGTTTGGGGTCTCCAGGGGTAGGTTGGGTCCCCGGAGCCGGCTCCTGAAGGCTCAGGGACCAGGCCTGTGCTCGCTGCCAACCCTAGCGTCCCCCTCCCCTGACCCCACACCCCTCCAGGACTTCAGGCGTCTTCCCAGCCTCAGCAGTGGCCCAGGGCTCCCAGCTGATCATCCACTCGGTGGACACACTGGTCAACACCACCTTTATCTGCACGGTCACCAATGCCGTGGGCACCGGCCGCGCCGAGCAGATTGTCTTCGTCCGAGGTAAGGGGGTCTTGGGGTCCGCGTGTGATCCTGGTCTGCTCCCCGGTTCCTTCCTTCGGTCCTTCGGGTTCAGGCACTGCATGGGGTGGGGGAGCTGTGCCGCCGACCTGGGGAGGGGTCAGACCCGCCTCACTGACAGGAGGGAAGGACGGTTTAGCTTTTCCCCCATGCCTCGGACCAGGGTCTGGATTTGGGGTGACAAGGTAGGCGTGGGCAGCGGAGTCTAGAGCTTGAGGCCTGGGAAGGGTCTTCGGGGAGAGATCAGGGAAGCTGCCACGGGCTCCAGCTTGTGACAGACACGCAGCCACAGAGTCCCACGCGGCTCCCTGATCCCCGTTCAGAAACACAGCCAGGCCCGAGGCCCGTAGCCAGAGAGGAAAAGGCCGGGGTGGAAATCACATCTGTGGAGCCCGCACACCTAGAGGGAGGCAGGGACTGTTACGGGGCTGCGTGCCCGAGACAGACACACGGACCCGGGAGCTGGGGCCAGAGACCCCTCGTGTCAGGGCCACAGGGGGCAGGACCCGCATCCACAGAGACACACCCTGTGCTGGGAAATCCTGTCGCAGATGCGTCGGAAACCAGACACTTGCCTGGAACATAACCCACACGCTCACACCCACGGTCGCCCAGACGCACACCCAGGAGAGCAGTGGCCCTGGCCAAGACGGACTGAACAAAGCCAGGTGACACCCAGCCAGAGCCCAAGGGATGTCACACATACCTGGATAGCACCATTCTTAGAAACACTGTCCCAGGGCGCCCGTCCATGCAGCAGGCCTGTGTGGACACACGTCATGGGAACATGGTCCCAGTGGGTAGGGGCAGAGCCCCTCAGAAACACGACCCAAGATGTGGGGACAAATTCGTAGACACGGGCTGTCCCCATCATGCAGGCAGACGCCCAGAGACAAACAGAAGCAGACCCCCTTCCTGAGACATACTGTCACCACATACGCACCTTTGCAGGGACACCCAAAGGAAAACAGACCCCTCTTCAGGAATTCAGACTCTCACCAGGGAGCTAGGATGTTACCTATTGGAAATACCGTCACATACGACAAACCCAGAGAGACATTGGCCTCTCTCGGCACATCTGACACATGTGCATAAACACGCACACCCGGAGGGACACACAGACACACCGGAAGCAAAAGGACAGCAACGACCGCACAGGCAGGAACATCACCCCTCACACACAGGGACCCAGAAGCAGACTCAAAGGTCTTCCGGAGGAGCACGTCCTCCGAAACCTCCAGAAACTCCGTTATGGAGATTCTCAGCCAACAGATCGTCATCTGCCAAGTATGTTGAGGTTTCCTCTTTGCCAGGCATTGTCCTTGAGGTTGGGAATACAATGGTGACCGAGACTCAGTCCCTGCCCTCCGAGGCACGCCCAGAGGAGTGTCCGCTCCACTCGCCCAGCAAGACGCTGGACTGGAAACACAGCCCTAACCTCTAGCCCGGGGCACACCCGAGCAGCTGTCCCCTGCACCCTGCAGAACACAGGCACCATCACACTGAGGGGACACACGCAGAGTCACAGCCTGGAGAAAGACTCAGCCCTGGGGAGAGATATCCCCGATGCCCCCCAACAGCAGCCAAAGATACACGCCTGAGTCACAGGTAGTGAGTGTCCCACCCGGTAGCCACGCTCAGAGAAGACACATGCGGCGCTCTCAGAGGGTCTCTGAGCCACAAGCCCACATTTCTGGGCACACACAGACTTGGACACACTGTCACAAAGACACAGTTTTGGGTTCACACCGGTGCATACATAGGCACACGCATGGCACCTTGGGACAGACATGTTCTCAGGGAGATTCAAAGGACTTTTGACCCAGACATGTAAGCAGACTCAGCCACGAGTCCCAAAACACCGACAGCACCACCAGACAGACAGACAAGCATTCCGGCGCGAGCTCCAACTGGATTCCAGACGTCACTGACCCACACTCCCGGTACACAGAAAAGTCAGTGTCACACTTGAATGCGATGCATAGTTGTAAACATATAAACCCCCTGGAAAAGATTCTATTCTACTTCTTTCTTTTAATGCTGCATGTGAGTCACTAAAATGATTTGCCAGCCTTCTGAGTCAAGGCCCCCTGATTGTAAGCACCAGAAACAGATGCCCCACGGGGTGGGGGTCAGGCGGAAGTGAAGACCCCGATCTCCCCCAGTGAGGCCCCGCATGCAGGGGTGGGGGCAGGGTGTGCGGGACGGGTTCCTGTCGCGCTGGTGTGCAGCCCAGGAGCCCCCTCCCTCGTCTCCTTGGCACGCCCCACCTCCCACAGACGTCCCCTGCCACCTGCTTTGCCACTGCAGGTAGCGCTACGGAAGTCGGACAGTGGGGTTTGCTTTGCATGCTGGGGATGCGCAGCCCAGAGAGCAGGTGGCCACACCACGCGGACCAGGTGCTCCCAGCTGCTCCATAGGGAGGAGTCATCGGGAGGCCCCTGGCCCTCCTCGGTGCCCCTCTCTCAAAGCACAAAGAGCCCTGGGATCAGACAGCCTCATGCTCAAATCCGCCTGTCCTCCACCCTGAGATTCTGTGACCCTGACCTTGGAGCTTTGGGAGGGCCCACAGCGTGTCTAGAGGGGGCTGCAAACTCAGGTGCCCACGGGGTCTCCACAAGTGACTTAGGGGCCAGATCTGCACAGTTCCAAACAGCCAGCTTTCACCCAGCTACGGCCGATCCCCAGATGACAGTTTGGTGTTGCCAGATCTGGTTTCTTTTTCCCCTAAAAGAAATCTGGATGTTTAGGTGAAATCACCTGATTTTTGAAATGTTGGCTTGCAATTTTCGAAAGATACTGTGCAGATGCGAGGACACACATCTGGGAGCCACCAGTTGGCAACGCCTCCTGGCACAGAGTGCCCAGGCTGTACCAAGGGGTCTTGGATGGGCTCTCCCTTCCCCCTGCCTCCTCCTCCTCCTCTCCCCCCTTTTCCATTCTTCTGCCCAGGCAGAGTCACTCCCCCTGCGACGCCCCCCCCCCATCTGTCCTTGTGACCTCTGTCCCCCCTTTCTCTCTCTCACCCCTCCTTCTCTCTCTCCTCAGACACCCCGCGGGCCTCGCCCCGAGACGTGGGTCCACTGGTGTGGGGGGCCGTGGGGGGGACGCTGCTGGTGCTGCTGCTTCTGGCTGGGGGGGCCTTGGCCTTCATCCTGCTGAGGGTGAGGAGGAAGAGGAAGAGCCCCGGAGGAGGAGGAGGAGGAAGAGGAGACGGAGGAGACATCGGGGGACCCTACGATCCGAAAACTCAGGTGTATGGGAACGGGGGCCCCGTCTTCTGGACGCCAATAGTTCCTGGTCCCATGAGGCCAGATGGCAAGGACGAGGAGGAGGAGGAGGAGGAAGAGGAGAAGGCAGAGGAAGGCCTCATGTTGCCTCCACCCCCGGCACTGGAAGATGACATGGAGTCGCAGCTGGATGGCTCCCTCATCTCACGGCGGGCGGTTTATGTGTGACTGTTTGTGTGACCGAAGACAGACAGAGACAGCCCTCCCGCCCTCCCCCTGGCCACGACCGAGGGTTCCAGACTGGTTGGACTTGTTTGTCTGGACGACACTGGAGTTGGAATGCTGCCTCCCACTTCCCGGGATTTGGAGGGAGGCGCAATCACACACTGGACTTCTGTCTCCAGGGCTGCGTGGGGAAGGGGAGGCCCCGGCGAGCTCAGTAGTGGGATCCAGGGAGGACGCCCCCAGAGACTTGTTTTGGGCTCCGGCCTGCCCCTGGCCCCATGACACTCAGGAGTTAATAAATGCCTTGGAGGAAAACATCGGGGGTGTCTTGTAATACATCAGACCCCTCCTTGGGTCCTGGGGAGAGAGTGTCTGCCACAGGGATCCACCTAGAACTGAACTGGGCCCCGGGGGAATGGTGGGGCTTGGACTGGGGACAGCTGGGGGCTCAGACCACTGGGGTCCTTGAAGGACACATTGGATGTCCCAGAACCCGAGGCTGATGGGACTAAGAATCAGGTCATGGGATTCAAGGCTCAGAGGCTGGGGCACTTGGACTCCTGGTCCAGGGACAGAGGCGTCCCTGGATGAGTGGCCAGACTGGGTTCCCTGGGCCCTGGGGCGGGCCTGGGGCGTGAGCAGCAGGGGATCTGTGGGTTCTTGGGCCCGGAGGAATGGGAGGGCAGCTCAGACCTGACCCCCCACTGAAGGTTGCTGAGGATTTTGGCCGGGGACAGGTGGAGGGGTGCTGAGGTTTCAGGAAAGCCCCACCTCTCCACGCCCACCCTGGCCTCTCGCAGCCTCCTTTCTCTACCGCTTGCTCCTGGGCTCCACCCGAGGGGGTTTTCGGTGATTCAGAGGGAGAGGCAGCAGCTCAGGCCTGTAGTCCTAGCACTGGGAGGCCTAGGTGGGAGGATCACTTGAGCTCAGGAGTCTGAGACCAGCCTGAGCAAGAGCAAGACCCCATCTCTACCAAAAATAGAAAAAATTAGCTGGGCGTGGTGGCCGTGTAGTCCCAGCTACTGAGGAGGCTGAGGCAGGAAGATCACTTGAGCCCAGAGTTTGAGGCTGCAGTGAGCTATGATGGTGCCACTGCACTCTAGCCTGGGTGACAGAGCAAGACTCTGTCTCAAAGAAAAAAAAGGAAAACCAAGGGGGTCCTCGAGCTCCCAGGCTCAGTGAGGGGCAGCAGAAGGGGCTTTAAACCCGGTCACCTCTGCTCTCCCCAGCGCCCGGGGCTGGCGCTCATGTCTGCCGCACAAGGCTGTCGTGGGACCGAGTGCGGATGCGATGCTCTCGGTGCAGGCTGAGCAGCCAGAACGGGCTTGAAAGTTCATTTCTTCAGCCCCAGCTGCCACGTACCGTGTGGATCCCCGTGCCAGGCGGCGCTGGGGTCGCAGCGGTGATGTGCGCAGACTCGGCCCCGCCCTTCCGCGGGCGCGCAGCCCACAGCGACGACAGGAATAGCAGTGTTTTCAGGATAATGATGGGTGTGTGTGGACCAAACAGCAATCACAGCGCCGTTCCGGTTCCGTGCCAGGCTGTGAAACTCGAGCTGTGGGAGTCGCACAGTCAGGGCTGCAGACATCCTCGGGGAGCCTCCTCTCCTCACCTGGATCGTGGGGCTGATGCGCAGGTCACATGTTGCTTCCTCCATTGTTTACTGTCCGTACCCGGCCACCTGCACTGCCCACCGCTCCCCTGGCAGAGGGAGGAGAGGGGCAGGGGGTTTGTCCACCTGGCATAGGTTAGGTCCTTGAGTGCCCATGCGGGGCCGTCCTCACACATCCAGACGGCACCCACTGCGTGGTGGCCCTGGGGACTCACGGTCTAGTGTGGAAATTGGCAGGTAAACAGGTAATTGCTGCAGCGACTGTACGATCAGGACAGGCACAGGCGAGAAACGGGAATGGGAAGGGCCTCAAAGGAGAGGCCCGGGGGCGGTGAGCGTCTCAACCCCTTTTCCTGTCACGTTGCAGAAGACGCCATTCCAGTAATGAGTGAGGGGTTCTGTTCCCCAAACCACAGTTCCCCCCAGTTCTCTGCCTTTTAGCGGCCCCCCCATCGCCTCCCTTCCCATCGCCCGACTCCTCCTCATTCTGCCCCAGTCGCACGGTGTCCCTACTTTTCCTTAAACACGAGCTTCCTCAAAGCCTTTGCAGTGGCTGTTCCCTCTGCCTGCGGTGTTCCCACGTTCTCATGGCCCGGCCCCGACATCTCTTTGCTCAGATGTCACCTCACAGTAAGGCCCTCTCTGACTGCCTCTGGGGGCCCCTCCGTCACTTCCATGTCACTTTCCGCGCTCTACGTTGTATCCCCTGCCACTTACTCCCACCCGCGTGTCAGATACCGTCTTGGCTTGCTCACCGTTGGCTGCCCTGCTGAACCGGCACCACAGTGCCATGGGGTCAGAGACTTTGTGTGTTTGTTCTCCACTCTCATCTCCCACGGCCAACACCCAGCAAATGCTCCTTAATCGTGCTCAGTGAGGATTAGTTGAATGAAAGAATGTTCCTCGCCCATGGGAGAGGAAGTAGACAGGTGGGTGGTGACTTGGGGTAGGGGGTAGCGTGGAATAAGGAACCGTGGCTTCCTCCTGCAGACCTCACGCTGTCCCTCTCCTTACAGAGTCCCCCAACACAGCAGGCGCTGGGGCCACAGGTGGCATCATTGGAGGCATCATCGCTGCTATCATTGCTACAGCCGTGGCCGCCACAGGCGTTCTCATCTGCCGACAGCAGCGGAAGGAACAGAGGCTGCAGGGGGCCGAGGAGGAGGAAGAGTGAGTGATGGGCCAGAAGTGGATGGGGGATGGGCTGCAGAACTGGGAAGTATAATGGGGGGGGAGGAGGAGAAAATCATCCATAATGACTGTGTGAAACAGACAGACCCAAAATAGCTGGGACCTAAATGGGGTGGAGAGGAGTTTATTTCTCTCTCCCATGAAGTATGGGTAGAACAGCTCTCTCTGCTCTGTGAAATCTCATCAGAGCCCAGGCTCCTGCTATCTTGTTGCTCCACCTTCCCCAGAGTGTGGACTTCATTCTCATTCCAAGATGGCTCCCCACTCTTCCATCAGGTTCTATGTATTTGGTAACCAAACACGGCCATCCTAGCCTTTTTTTTTTTTTCTTAAGTGAACGCAAAACTTATTCAGAAACTACATAGAAAGTCTACTCCACAGGCTGGGCAGGGGCTGGTTCTCCCTGCAAAAGAGAACTGGCCGGCCATCCTAGCCTTAAAGCCCCGCTTCCCGCCAGTGGGAAGGGGAAAGGGAAATGGAAGGCAGTTGGCTACGCTGTAGAGAAACAGCTAAGAAGTTACACCCGTTACTTCCTTTCACATCCTATTGGCCAGAGCCTGCAGGGGCAGCTGGGAAATGTAGTATTTATACTGTGCGGCCATGTACCCAGCTAGAATCTCTATTATTATGAGAAAGAGGGAGACCGGATATTGGGGAAATCTCTATGTAGAGCATTTGTTTTGTGCCAGATTCAGTGAGATTAGAGCATTTGTCAACCTTAAATAATCAGACTCATACCGGGGGTGGTGCTCACGCCTGTAATCCCAGTGACTCAGGAGGCTGAGGAGGGAGGATGGCTTGAGGCCAGGAGTTCAAGGCTGCAGTGAGCTGCGGTCAGGCCACACTGCACTCCAGCCTGGACCACAGAGCGAGATTTTGTCTCTAAAATTAAATGAATAATAAATAATGAGGTTCAGAAAATTTGATTAAGTATAGAATTGATTCAAGCCCAAAGTGTGAGGGGAGCATAGATTCAAGTTGCCCTAAGTATACACTCTGATCAGCAGCTGTTACAAGTAGCTTTTTGGTGTTTTTGTTTGTTCTTTTGTTTTTGAGACAGAGTCTCACTCTGTTGCCTGGTCTAGAGTGCCGTGGCGTCAGCCTAGCTCACTGCAACCTCAAACTCCTGGGCTCAAGCGATCCTCCTGCCTCAGCCTCCCGAGTAGCTGGGACTATAGGCATGCGCCACCATGCCCAGCTAATTTTTTCTATATATATATTTTTAGTTGTCCAGATCATTTCTTTCTATTTTTTAGTAGAGATGGGGTCTCGCTCTTGCTCAGGCTGGTCTTGAACTCCTGACCTTGAGCGATCCAACCGCCTCAGCTTCCCAGAGTGCTAGGATTACAGGCATGAGCCACTGCGCCCGGCCCACAAGTGGCTTTTCAAAGAAAAAAGAGGAGGCAAGTCCTAAATTGTTACCAATAATTTATGTTAAAATAACACTGTTCTTTGTGTCACAAATTCCAGGAACTTGAAAGTTAGTGAGTAAGGCAGTTAGTCAGGAATAAAATGCCTTTCAACAATTGCCCCTGGGGCCGGGTATGTTGTCTCACGCCTGTAATCCCAGCACTCTGGGAGGCTGAGACGAGAGGATCACTTGAACTAGGGGGTTCGAGACCAGCCTGAGCAAGAGCGAGACCCCGTCTCTACCAAAAAAAAAATAGAAAAATTAGACAGCTGTGGTGGTGCATGCCTGTAGTCCCAGCTACTCGGGAGGCTGAGGCAGGAGTATTGCTTTAGCCCAGGAATTTGAGGTTGCTGTGAGCTAGGCTGACCCCACAGCACTCTAACCCAGGTGACAGAGCAAGACTCCAACTCAAAAAAAGAAAAAAAACAATTGCCCCTAGCATGGATGTGTGTGTGTGTGTGTGTGTGTGACTCAAGTCCCATATTCTTATCTCTCTGAGCCTGATAACTTTTCTTATCTCACGTGGCCCTGAGATATTTTTTTCCTTTTATTTTTTTAAATTTTATCTCCCCGTTACAGCGAGTGGTCCCGAGGACAAACCAAGAGGCACACGGAGAGTCAAAGTTTATTCACCAGTAGGCTCAGAGGGGTCTCACCACCAAATTCTGAGCCCCGTCTACCCGATTTTTCCCACTTTTATTAAGCTGGGATGGTCTGAGGGGGTGGGCTATCAGGTGGCCAATGCCTGCCAGGTAATAGGTTAATATTATGTTGATGCGCCAGGTAATAGGTTAGTTGATGGGCCAGGTAATAGTATTATGCCCATGCGGGTCTTCCGAGAGGCCTGGGGGTCTCAGGTGGCTGATGTGCCAAGTAATAGATGGGGGTTTTCCTTATCAGTCATATTTTAGTTTTGCTGGACCACCTGGACATCTACCCCTGAGCTATTTTTCTTTTCTCGCATTTTACACGTGTGACCTCAGTAAAAGCCCACATCCATTCACTGATTTAGAAAGTCCCCGCTCAGGCCAGGCCCTGGGGGTTAAGGGCACAAGGATGAAACAGACATTTCAAAATTGTCCAAGAAAAATACTTGTTCTCAGAGAGAGCTAATGAGACCCATTTTATCAAAGGGGAAACAGGTTCAGAGAGCTGAAATCACTTCATCGAGCAAGTGCTTTTGTGGCCAAATATGTTTCTCACATAACACTGCTCACTTTGTTTTTTCTTTTTCCTTTTTTTTTTTTTTTTTTTGAGACGGTGTCTCACTCTGTTGCCTTGGCTAGAGTGAGTGCCGTGGCGTCAGCCTAGCTCACAGCAACCTCAAACTCCCAGGCTCAGGCGATCCTCCTGCCTCAGCCTCCCGAGTAGCTGGGCCTATAGGCATGCGCCACCATGCCCGGCTAATATTTTCTATATATATATATTTTTAGTTGTCCAGATCATTTCTTTCTAATTTTTACTAGAGACAGGATCTTGCTGTTGTTGAGGCTGGTCTCGAACTCCTGACTTGGAGCAATCCACCCACCTCAGTCTCCCAGAGTGCTAGGATTGATTACAGGCGTGAGCCACCGTGTCCGGCCAACAGTGCCCACTTTGGATGAGTGGGTGGGTGTTGGGGGGAGGAAACACTGAAAAATGCGCATTCCTGGGCCTGCACCCAAACCTTCTGGATCAGAACGTTTGCAGGGAGGCTCGGAATCTGTATTTATCGCAAGCTGCCTAAGTTATTCTGATGCACAGGTAAGTCTGTGCACCGCTATCTCAATCATCTCGTCAATTCAACCAACAACTTTTCGTTGATCTCCTCCTCTCTGCCGGGCTCGGGGCTGAGACCCAGTGTGTCTGAGGTGGCCCTGGCCCTGCCCTCCTGGGGCTCAGGATATGGAGGAAGAGACAGACTTGTCTCCAGATGGTGTTGGGCCTGCATGGCCAGGGATGGGCTAGGGCAGTTGAGGGAGCTCTGAAAGGCCAAAGGGGGCGCACTTAACCCAGCCTGGATGGTCAGGGAGGGCTTCCTGGAGGAGGGGGCGTCTGAGCTGATTGAAGGTACAGTAAACACCCATCATTATTATGTATACAGGATGCTTTGGTCTGTGGGTTTGTAGTGTAAGAGACTTTAACCTAGTTTAAGAGACAGGAAAAGCACTTCATTCATTTATTTATTCATTCTTTTCACAAACATTTACTCAATTCACAGTGGGTTCTGGGACACTGAGTTGATGACACAGATCTCATTCTTTCCCTAGCAGAGTCACAGTGGGGTATGGTAATTGGTGATATCAGAAATAATATTCAAATACAAACTCAGGAAGTGCCCTGAGGGGGAAGTACTGCTGGATAGGACTGTGGGATGAATGGGAACTCTTACTCCAGGTGAGGGAGGGGGGTGGAAAGGAGATCCAGGCAGAGGGAACAGAATATGCAGCAACCCTGGGGTAGGAGGGATTCCCAGGTCTTAGCTTCCACTTCACCTACCTCCTCCTCCGCAGCCTGGAGGGACCTCCCTCCTACAAGCCGCCGACCCCCAAGACAAAGCTGGAGGAACCAGAGATGGTGAGCACTTCCCCGGGAGCCCAAGCTATCCCCACCTGCACACCCAGCTTTCCCCACTGAGGCCAGGGCTGGGAGAGGGCCTGGGGGAAGAAGCTGGCTGGAAGTGGGGGGTTCCTGACTTGCCCCTCCCCCTCCACCACAGCCCTCCCAGCTCTTCACTCTGGGGGCCTCGGAGCACAGCCCACTCAAGACCCCTTACTTTGATGCTGGCGTCTCATGTGCTGAGCAGGTAGGAGCTCGGGAAGACGGGGGTGGGTTTGGGGTCTGGGTTTAAGGGTCAGGGGTGGTCAGGCTCTGGCAGAAGATGTCAAGGACTAAAGGTCACGACTCAAGATCAGGGCTATGTCTCTCTGGTGGGAACTTAGAACATTGAGATGTATTCAGGAGTCGGTGAGGGAGGTCAGGGGTGAAAAAATCCAAAGACACGAGGTTAGAGTTTAAAGTCACTCAGTCAATGGAAATTGGTTGAGTATCTGCATTTAACAGATACTGTGCTGGGACAAGACAAAGACACCCCCCTCAGGGGTCTCCTGGAGATCAAGGGGGTCAGATACTGAGGTCGAGACAAGTCAAGGTTGAAGGGGCTGTTTAGGGCTCAAGAGTAAGTAGTTGAGGTCAAGATTGAGGGGAAAGGTTCCTGGGGAAAGACTTGGGGTCAGGGATCAAGGGACAGATGTGAGGCCCAGGACGACTGGGTGAGGTTTGTGCTCTGGGCTTTGGGTTAGGGAGAGGCCATATGATGGTCTCAGTGCAATATCAACGCAGGAGACAAGGGGTGACATCAGATCTGGTTTTCATGGAGGGCGGTCAGGATTTTGGGGTCAAGGGGCAAGGGGCAGATTGGGGAATCTATGCCATGCTCAGGAGGTGACCTTAAGTTCCCACACCCCCCCCACCCCCAGGAAATGCCTCGATACCATGAGCTGCCCACCTTGGAAGAGCGGTCAGGACCCCTGCTCCTTGGGGCCACAAGCCTGGCGTCCCCCATCCTGGTGCCTCCAGGGCCACCTGCTGTGGAGGGAGCTTCCCTGGATCTAGAGGATGAGGAGGAGGAGGAGGAAGACTATCTGGACAAGATCAACCCCATCTACGATGCCCTGTCCTATACTAGCCCCACTGATTCCTACCAGGGCAAAGGCTTTGTCATGTCCCGGGCCATGTATGTGTGAGCTGCCATGGGTCTGGCCTCTCATCTCTCATCTTTTGATCCTTAGCTTTCTGCCAGGGATCTAGTGCCCCCCGACCTCTAGCCAGGCCATTGTCATTTAACACACATGCATTCCATCTATGACTTCTACCTTGGTGACTCCACTATGACCTCTAACCCATGATCTCTGACCCAGAGAAACCCACCATGACAATGGAAACCTGGTAAACTTATTTCACGAGGAAGAGGTGGGAAGAGTATGTTTCTGCCCAACCTCTGATTCCAAGGACTTCTAAGACTGTGACCTGAGACCATACCTCTCATCTCCCACCAATTTCTCCACTCCCCCAAAATCCCAAAGAAGACTCCAGACCTAGGATTTGTCCTCAGGCAGTAAATTCCCAATAGGTCTGGAATGTGATTTGAGGGCTCCCTGCTGCTCAGACCTGAGCCCTCCAGGCGGCAGGACCCCACTTACCCCCTCCCCACCCTGTTTCCCAAAGGTGGGAGGGGAGGGATTCCTCAGCCCAAGGTAGAACTTTCTCATCTCCTCTCTCCTGCAGGCAGGAGTCTCAGGGTCCAGACCCCTCCCTGAGCCCTCACTACCCCAATTCCTGTCTACAGAGCTTCAAGCCCCAGCCCAGGGCTAGATGGGGGTAAATCTCATGCAGAGTGTGCCTTGATAGCCCCAGCCTTGGGAGAAGAATTTGTTGTTATCATGAAGACTACTGAATCCTTTTACCCCTTCCCAGTGGGATGGGACCTAAACATCCCCCTCAAGTTACCTGGGTTGAAGGTAGGGGGTGTGATATTGTTTTGTAAACTAACATTTCCTACAAAATACGAATTTATGCTTTGACCAGGTCTTGCGTTTTCTGTGCGTTGTGAAGGAACGGGGTGGGAAATGAATAAAGGGCTTAAAGAAATCAGTGAACTAGAAATCAAGATGGTTGCAGACAAAAATAAAAGGGCCAAAGATCCAAAGAGAAATAAGAGGGTAATGAGGAAAAATGCATTATTCAAAAACAAAGTGATGGACCAGTCTCGGTGGCTCACACCTGTCACCCTAGCACTTTGGGAGACCAAGGCGGAAGGATGGTTTGAGGTCAGGAGTTCAAGACCAGCCTGAGCAAGAGCAAGACCCTGTTTATAAAAAAAAAAAAAAAAAAAAACAGAAAAATTAGTGGAGCATGGTGGTGTGCACCTGTAGTCCGAGCTACTGGGGAGGCTGAGGCGGAAGGATCACTTCAACCCAGGAGTCTGAGCTTGCGGTAGGCTATGATGCCACTGCACTCTAGTCCCATCGAGAGAATGAGACCTTGTCTCAAAAAATAAAAATATTAATAAAAAGGGTTATCAGAACTTATTAACATTAGCGTCACTAAATTTGGTATACAACCCCCAACTGCTAAATTTGGCTAAAAGAAAAAAATTTTTTATACTAACAAAAAATACAATGGGTAATAGGAGGACATGGGGAGGGATCCAGGGTATAGTGGTTAATGAAAAGGAGTCATTACAACCACAGTCTAATGGGTAATGGACAGAAATGAACAGAACAAAGATTAAAATGGCAGTAATTGAGTACAACAGGTTCAAGTTTAATGGATAAATGGCGAGTAAGAATAGGCCAAAAACAAAACAATGAACAGCTGTAACAGGAGCCTAAGGCATGATGGGTAACATATCCGAATGAATGAGCCAGTAGCCCGGTGATGGATAATGGAGAAATAGGGGCCGGGGGCATGAGTGATAGACAGGAGTTAATGGACCCAAAACATGACGGTTAACTAAAGAAGAGCAGGAAAAATGATTACTGCACAGGCAGGAACGGGCTAAAGGTAGTTCGGACAAAGAAGCTGAAATGAATGGGGCGGAGGCATGCTGGGTAATGGGACGTGAATGAATGGGCCGAAGATAGAAGCCGCAGTGACGCGAAGAACACAGGCATGACGGGTAACGAAAGGGGTGGGTCTACCATTGCGTTAAGAAGTAATGGTGGCATTGTGGGTATCAAGAAACAGGCCAGGGTTCACAGAACAGATTAGAATTCTCCCGAGGCACTGTGGGTAAGGCAGCACTTCCGGGTTTAGGTCGGCAACTCCAGACCAGAGGAGGTGCCCCTCTGCCGCGGTGCCTGCTGGGACGCCAGGCCTGACCTTGCTGCCTAGCAGCCTCTGCCGCGCAACCCACCTTTACCCGTCCTTTGACCCTGGCACTTTACCCAATGAGAGTACCAAGCTAGTGCGTCACCATGGTTGGCCGCTTACACTCTGAAGCCAATCAAAATGCTACAAGGGCCTAAGTTGACCAATTATCACGGGAACTTCGCCATGGGGCGGGGTCGAAAGGGGCGGGGCAATGCGTCAGTGGGTGTTGCAAAATGCACAGGACAGACCAATGGCAGGCTAGCACCGGAACCCGCGGCGTCGAGAGCCAATGGGCACTAATGATGAGAGCCAATGGAAAGGGTAGAAGGTGTGCCGTGACGAGCTGCGAGTGAAAACCAATAGAAAAGGAAGTTTGAAAGAGGTGGGTGGGACTCCTAGCCATAATTCCAATAGCAAGGCCGGACCCTAAGGCTGGTGGGCGGACCTCTGGGGCACACTGAACCAATGGGCTAGGTGGGGCGGAGCGAAGGTGGCGGCGGCGGTGGCGGCGGCGGCAGCGGGTTCGGTTGCGCGTGGCCCACGGGGTGCGAGCGAAGCCCAGGCCGGGAGCAGGCGCTGCCGCCAGTGAGTACCGGGCCCCGGAGCAGGGTTGGGGGTTGCTGGGGCTCAGTCCGGGGCGCGCGAGGCCTGACCTCCGCCCTCTGACCTCTCCCCTCGCAGGCGACCATGGGGAACGTGTTGGCCGCCAGCTCGCCACCCGCAGGGCCGCCGCCGCCGCCTGCGCCGGCCCTCGTGGGGCTGCCGCCGCCTCCCCCCTCGCCGCCGAGTTTCACGCTGCCGCCGCTTGGAGGTGGCCTGGGCGCCGGGGCCAGCGCGGGTCGAGCTTCGGAACGGACCCCCGGAGCTGCAGCCGCCAGCGCCACAGGGGCCGCTGACGATGGGGCCTGCGGCTGCCTGCCCAACCCGGGCACGTTCGAGGAGTGCCACCGGAAGTGCAAGGGTGAGGGGCGAGGGGCCCCGGCGGGGGTGTGATGGCCCGGATCTCGGGGGGAAGTGGGAGGAATCTGGGGACCTTGGGAATTGGCGCGCATCATTGGAATCATTTAACAGAGCGTTAGGAGTTGGCGTTGGGATCGAATGGTGGAACGTTGGACTTGGGGCTTAGAACGATGGAATTAAATGGTGGAACCTCGGGACGGAACGCCGTAGGGGTAGAGAAGAGCCTTAGAGACCTCAGGAGCCCCCGAGACCAGTCAAGCCAGACTCCTTGTGTGATCGGGAACCGAGGCCCAAGGTCACAGTGTCAGCAAGGTTCCAGTGCGGGGTGACACCCAAAGCTTCCAGATCGGGGCCACGGGTACCCGGGAATTGAACACTGTTTTGGAATTCAGCATATGTCAGGTCATTACAGATGATGAGTTTGACATAAAGTAATTTATCTAAAGTCACTCAGGTGGCACTGGGATTTGGACACAGGCAAAAGCCTTGGTCCTGTCTACTAAGCTATACTGCCTCTTCACTGGTCGGGGTACTTTGTGAGAAATTCTGTTACGGATCTCTGGAGAGAGCTGGGGGTGTGTATAGGGTGGAGTGTGACAGCATTTCTCTTCTCCAGAGCTGTTTCCCATTCAAATGGAGGGCGTCAAACTCACAGTCAACAAAGGGTTGAGTAACCATTTCCAGGTGAGCCTTTTTGGTGCCTTTTCCCTCCAGAAGTCATCTCTTCCCAGCCATCCCCCTGCATCTGCACACATTCCTCCCTAAAGAGCTGGACTCCTTGGTACTTGAAAAGACTCAGAGATACAGTGCCAGACTGGCTACTCAGTCTGGGGACCCAGAATCCAGAGGTATCCCTTACCCCCCATAACATCGATGCTGGAGTGAAGTACCAGCTACACAGCCCCACGCCCAGCACATCCTGTCTGAGTCTCTAGTCGGGTCACACCTCCCAGTCTTCATCCCCTGCCCAACCCAAAGACCCGCCCTTGCCCTCTCCAGCGGGTAAGCCAGACCGGCGAGTATCCTCACAGCCCTTCCTCTCCTCCCAGGTGAACCACACAGTAGCTCTCAGCACAATTGGGGAGTCCAACTACCACTTCGGGGTCACGTATGTGGGGACAAAGCAGCTGAGTCCCACAGAGGTGAGGTTCTTTTTGTCGTGCGTTCATTGTATCTTTTTCCTAATGATTATGTAGCCAAACACCAAGGTAAGCAGTCTTTGGCAGGGGGCGGTGAGAGCTGCTGAGAGACCTGCAGGTGTCAGGAGGTGAGGACTGTGTCTCTCCCAGGTGCGTGGAAACATGAGTGATTCTTTCGCCCAGCAAACCTCCCCTGCAGCCCTGCTCTTTGCCTGGCCCTGTGCTGGTGGATGCTAGGGATGTGACCACAACAGCCCTATCACCAGACAGCAATGACCTAGAGTGGACAGGGCTGGGCTGTAAATCATGGTGCACTTTGAATGCCAGTCTAGGCATTCGGACTTTCTCTAGGGGGCACTGGAGAGCCGTGGAACGATTTGAACAAGGGAAAGACGTGGTTCTGGGATTTATGCTTTAGAAATATCCCTCAGGTGGCCTTGTAGAGGCTAGTTATGAGGGAGGGGGCAAAATGGAGGCCTGGGGGGGGGCGGTATTGAATTAGATCTCTGCTCATAATAGCTGGTTGGTTCCCCTCAGTAGATTCCTTTATTCAACAAACCTTCATTGTTCCTCTGTTCTGTGCCCAGCCTTGTGATGGGGACACAGCGGTGACTGAAACAGCCATGGGACTCACAGTCCAGTGGGGAAGGTGACAGACTTATTCCCAAAGAATAACAATCCGGGGTGGACAGGGCTGAAATGGGGGAACCCAAAGGCTATGGGATCCCAGAGGGGGAACCTAACTCGGCCTAGATGGTCAGAGAGGGCTTCGTGGAGGAGGGGACCCCCATCTGAGGCTTTTTGACCCTAGGTATCTTCCTTAGGCCCACTGCTTACACACTTCCACAGCGCTGGGCCTCTGCCCTCTCACCCGGCCCTCTGCCCCACAGGCGTTCCCGGTGCTGGTGGGCGACATGGATAACAGCGGCAGCCTCAACGCTCAGGTTATTCACCAGCTGGGCCCCGGCCTCAGGTCCAAGATGGCCATCCAGGTGAGTGGGGGGTGGAGGCTGCTCCCCCAGCCCCGGCAGCACCGGGCCGCGCTCACACCGCCTTCTGCCCCGCAGACCCAGCAGTCGAAGTTCGTGAACTGGCAGGTGGACGGGGAGTACCGGGGCTCTGACTTCACGGCAGCCGTCACCCTGGGGAACCCAGACGTGCTGGTGGGTTCAGGTAAGACATGGAGGGTGGGCAAAAAAGCCCGGTTCCGGCTTCGCCAGCAAGCCCAGCCCCTTCTCTGGGACTCCTTTTCTGAGAAGTAGTCGGGGACAGGAGTGGTTGAAACATCAGGCAATATGAGAATGTAGGTTCCAACCCCAGCCCTGCTGCTGTTTTAACTGTGATTTTAGGCAGGTTCCATCATCTCCGTGGGCCTCAGTCTCCTCATCTGTAAAGCTGGCCTAGCTCACAGCGTTGCCAAGTACCTTACATAAGTCCGTACGTGTGGAAAGTTTAGAATGACATCAGACACGGTAGCTACCAAGTAGCGAGTAAACGTAAGCAGCTCTTGCTGTTATTACTCGTGGGGCTCTGGGTTGTTTTGGGGTGAGGCAGAAGCAGCCTGAGATGGGAGCTGATAATTCCTGTTTGAGCTGGCTGAGGACAGCAACTGTGTGACATCTGTACTTCTAGTCTCTCTCTCTGTTCTCTCTCTCTCTCTCTCTCTCTCTTTTTTTTGTCTCCTAGTATCTGTCTTTGGTCTTTGATTTCCCTAAATTTTCATTTACTGAATATTTACTGAGTGCATACCGTATCTATTTTAGCCACTGAGAGTAAAGTGGTGAATGAAGGAGAATTAAGTCTGCCCTGTGGAAGCTTCCACCATTCCAGTAGGGAAAGACCACAAGTAAAGTAGCACTTAAAGATGTCAGAGCCAGGCACGGTGGCTTAGGCCTGTAATCCCAGAGTTTTGAGAGGCTGAAGTGGGAGGATTATTTGAGGCCAGGAGTTTGAGACCAGCCTGAGCAATGTAGCAAGACCCCGTCTCTACAAAAACATAATTTTTTTTAATTAGCTGGGCCTGGTGGCACACGCCTGTAGTCCCAGCTGCTCGAGAGGCTGAGGTGGGAGGATTGCCTGAGCCCAGGAGTTCGACGCTGTAGAGAGCTATGATCATGCCACGCTGCACTCCAGCCTGGGTGGCAGAGTGAGACCCTGTCTCAAAAAAAAAAAAGTCAGGCCGGGCGCTGTGGTCACACCTGTAATCCCAGCTCTCTGGGAGGCCGAGGCGGGCGGATTGTTTGAGCTCAGGAGTTCGAAACCAGCCTAAGCAAGAGAGAGACCCCGTCTCTACTAAAAATAGAAAGAAATTAATCGGACAACTAAAAATATATAGAAAAAATTAGCCGGGCATGGTGATGCATGCTTGTAGTCCCAGCTACTCGGGAGGCTGAGGCAGGAGGATTGCTTGAGCCCAGGAGTTTGAGGTTGCTGTGTGCTAGGATGACGCCATGACACTCTAGCCCGGGCAACAGAGTGAGACTCTGTCTCAAAAAAAAAAAAAAAAAAAGTCAGATGATAGGGGCTGTAGGAAAAGATTAGGGCCTGGGGAGGGGTGGATGGAGTCCTCAGAGAGGGCCTCATTCCATAGGTGACACATGAACAGAGACTGAAAGACGGAAGGGAAGGAGCCAGTTAGCTAAGGGGGAGTATAGCTTTTCAGTCTGAGCGAAGTGCAAAGGCCCTGTGGCAGGACCCTTTAAGGGATCATCAAGGAGGATAGGAGCCAAATCACATAAGGCCTTGTAGAATTGTGGCCCTTACTCTGCATGAGTCTGGAGCGACCAGAGAGTTTTGAGCAGGCAAGACACAGCGTCTGACGTAGCTTCTGACAGGACACCTCGTGCTAACGTGGAGAACAGGCGCCAAAGGGTCCCACTGTGGGGTAGCAGAGGGGTGAGAAGTGGCTGGATTCCGGGCATGGGTAGAAGGCGGAGCCAATGGGATTTGCTGGGAGGTTGGATATGGGGGGTGAGCCAGGGGTTGGGTGACTCCATAGTTTGGGGCTTGAACAACAGCTGGAAGGATGGAGTCACCGGTGGCCGGGGGTGTGTCTTTGCACGGCCATTCATTCTGTCACGGAGAGGGGGCTCTGCGGCAGTGAGTCCTGAGTGACTGCGTTTGTGCCGGTGGGGAGCCAGGGCCCCTGGAGCGCCCAGAGGGAGTCAGCACTTCTGCCTGCAGGAGGCCAGGGCGACTTCTCAGTGGAGATGTCACCTTTGAGCTCCCGAAGGAAGAGAAAGGGCCATCCAACTGGGAGGCAGATGCGAGAACTTTCCAGGCCTAGGAGCAGCTGGGCCAGAAGCCAGGAAACAGGGATGCTGAGGAGAGCAGGCGGGAAAAGAGAGGCCTCCTCGGTGAGGCCCCGTGGGGAACAAGGGAAGAAGGAAGGGAACAAGGAAGAAACCTTTTCTGTCCCCTGCTCACTTGATGTGAGCAAGTTCTGACGTACTTCAGTTGAGTCACATGAGCTTCTCTGACAGTTACTGGAACCGCTGAGTTCTTTCTACCCTGGGACCTTTTCACATGCCGTCCCTGCTGCTCGTAATTCTTCCCTGTGCTCTTGACATAGCTGAGAGAAAGGCCTGCCCTGCCTAAAGTGGTAGCCGTCTGCACTGTCGCCTGGCCCTGGCCCTGGCCTTTGTCTCACTTCCTCTGACACTGGCTCTTTATCCCCAGTCCCCACACTAGAATGTCGGCTCTTCGGGCCAGGGACTTACCGGTCTTCCTCTTCACCTGGAACTGTGCTAGGAACAGAGTCGTGGGTGCTCAGAAAATACTGAAGCAGTGAGCAGTGGTAATGGCAGGTCCCGCTTTTTTGCTCTTCCCCTTTGTCAGGCCCTGGGCATGTCACATGGGTCCTGTCCCTCCCTCGCCCTGATGGTGCTGCCATCGTCCTCATCTTACTGAGGCCTAGAGGGGATGTGCTTCGCCGAGGACACACGGCGAGCTGGACTCCAGAGTCCCTGCCCTTCTCCGTGGCGTCAGCCACTCTGTTCCCTGTGCCACCTCGCCAGCCTGGTCGTTTCATGCTTCCAGCACTGGCCCACTGGCCACAGTTGTGACACTTTGGTCTTAGTCCTTACAGTGTCTCTTCCAGCCCTCGGACACTGATGTAAACGGGGCCTGCTGTGCCCGGTCAGTGCTGAGCACGCGAGTCACTTGCCAACAATCCGAGTCACTTGCTGGATTTCAGGACCCAGGAAGCTCCACCTCTGGTCCGCTCGGCAAGTGGCTGCACCCACTCTGAGCCTCAGTTTCCTCATCTGTCACAGGGGCACAGGAGTAGCAGCCACCTCCTCCTGCTGAAGGACGGGACGAGAGGGCCCATCTTCAGCCCTGGGCACAGGGCCGCGTGCCCCGTTAGGGTTGCTCTGCGCTTGGATCAAGGCCTAACCTGAGAGCCCGTGAGCTTAACCCACCTCTCCGCGGCTTCGGCTGCTTCTCCGGGGCCTCTGCTTCATTCTGAGCACCTAGTGTGCACCCAGCCCTGGGCAGGGCTCCCAGGCTGGTGGGGGCGGCTTTCGCCTTAATTACTCCCACAGTGAACTTGTTGACTGTTGTGAGAGACCCTGTACAGGAAAAGTCAGCTTGCTAAGATGGCTTGTGACAAGGGGCCTTGTTTCGCCTGAGGTGACAGGCAGCTTGTCTGAAACGGTGGTTCCTAAGTCAAGAGAGATTCGCTGGCAGAAGGGACGGTGGGCACAGGCTGAAGGGGCGAAAGGGAAAGAGAGCTCCACGTGTTCGTGTAGTCCGGGGCGGGCTGGGGGGGCATGGGCGCCGCGTCATGGGAAGGGGAGGTGGCGCTATTTTGAAGCTATGCTGTGAGGAGCCAGGATCTTCTCAGGGCGCTGGGGAGCCATGGCAGGTTCTGGAGAGGGGGAGAACAGGGTCAGGTTTGTGCGTTAAAAAGAACCTTCTGTCTGTGGTATGTGAGGTCCCTTGGAGAGGGTGAGATTAAGGCAGGAAGCCAAAGAGGAGGCCGTGGGTAGAGAAATAGGGGGTGAGGTGGGGTCCAGGAGATGGGATGGATGGTTAGATGTTCTGAGTCTGTCACTGTCCTCAGTCCCAGTGGTTCCGAGAGCTGAGAGGCCAGGCTGGGGGACGGCTACTTTTTCCTCTCCGGGCCTCCAGCTGAATTGAAGGGATGGTCCTGACCAGAGTGGTAACGATTTAACAAGCAGTTCTCGAGGTGAGGGGTCAGGTTAATCTGTATCAGGTACTCGTTCCGGGAAAGAAACGCACGGCAGCTCATGTGAGTCACAGGGTCGGCTCGGGCCCACCTCTCCCCTCAGCCTCCCCGGGAGACACCGCCAGGGCCCTGGCCACGAACTCTCAGCCTCACCTGGTCCATCTTGGGGGCTGCCAGGCAGCCCCACCGGCTGTGCCTGCAGGGCTGGGAGTTCCCTGCTCCGGCCGCCCGGGGAGCAGGCTCTCGCAGCAGGCCAGGCGCTCCGCCGGCCGCCCGAGTCCGTGCCTCCGGTTTCCTTTGTCTGGGAAGCGTCTTCGTGCCTCGTGTGCTCGTCCCGTCCGGCTTCTCTTTACACTGTCATTTCCCCCGGCTTCCCTTTCTGTGCATCTTCCTCTTTTTTTCTGGGTCGAAACCTGGGAGCCCGTCTCTGTCTGCTCAGCCCTGGCGGGTTTCTCAACGGGGGAGTCCTCAGTCGTTCTTGCCGCTCCGCTTCTGATTGTGTTAGCAAGTCCAGTGTTGGCTGAGCGCTCAGTTAGTCTTTGTCACAAGCCCAAGGGGCAAGCGTGTTAACAGAGAAGCGACGCCAGTGGCCCTCGGTCACTAGCTGGCAAGTGGTCGGGCTGGGATTTGACCCCAGGCTGCCCGGCCCCGGCCGTATGTTCCTACCGACTCCACTCTCCTGCCTCTGCAGCGGCAGAGTGGCTCAGAGCCCGGGCTTGGGAGGCGGAGAGGCCTGGATTCTGCCCCCGACACATTTTGTGACCGCGGGTGAGTGCCTTTAACCTCCCCCAGCCTCCCCGACCTTCCCCGAGTGGTGGCGAATGAATGCCGGCTACACGGGCTTGTGTAGACCAGATGAGGTCCCACCGGTCACGCGGTCACCACGGGGCCTGGGAAGCTGAGCTCAGAGTGGTGTGAACTGCTAGGTGGAAGGTTAGGAGCAGAGAGAAGGTGTGGGAGGCTTGAGGGCAGGCTTGAGCCTCCAGCGGGGGCAAACCTAGCAGGCTTCCTGGAGTAGGAGTCTGGCCTGGCCCCCTGGCTGGGTGGAAACTGACCGTCGTCTTGCCTGCAGGAATCCTCGTAGCCCACTACCTCCAGAGCATCACGCCGTGTCTGGCCCTAGGCGGAGAGCTGGTCTACCACCGGCGGCCCGGGGAGGAGGGCACCGTCATGTCTCTAGCTGGGAAGTACACATGTGAGCCTGGGGCCCGGACCCCTGGGTCTGCGGGAGGAGGGGCTGGCCCAGGTCCCCTTGCTAACCTGCTCCCACCCCCACCCTGCTCTCTTACAGTGAACAACTGGCTGGCGACAGTGACGTTGGGCCAGGCGGGCATGCACGCAACGTACTACCACAAGGCCAGTGACCAGGTGAGCTGGTCCAGGGACCGGCCGCAAGGGTATGCTTTCCAGGCTGGTGTTGCCAGGGGCTGGCGTGCCCGGAAGTCCCGCGTGGGCAGCTAACTCTTCCATGTTGCCCTGGCCCCTCCAGCTGCAGGTGGGCGTGGAGTTCGAGGCCAGCACAAGGATGCAGGACACCAGTGTCTCTTTCGGGTACCAGCTGGACCTGCCCAAGGCCAATCTCCTCTTCAAAGGTAAAGGCCTCAGTTTCCCTACGTGGCAAACAAGTGAGAGGTGACTCAGCCCTGAGTAGGTGTGTGGGCCGAGCAGATGGTAGAGGACAGTGTGCTGGGGCTCCGTGGGCCTCCCCGTGACCTGGGAGTGCTTGCGCGGTAGGCGCCCAGAGCACTGGGTGGGCGTGTTTGGGCCAAGCCGGAGCTTCCCACCTCCCCTCCGCACCCAGCCTCGCCCTCGCCCGCTCTGCACTTGGCCTTTCCGTCCCCTGCCCCCGCACAAGCGGAAGGCAGCCTGACAGCGGCCAGCCCACCCGCCCGTCTCACCTTAGTGGGAAGTGACGCTCCCAGAAGTTACAAGGTCATGGCCAGATCCAGAACCCCATCCCAGGCTGACTGGCTCCAGTCCCCGTGTTTAGTCTGAAGGTGGCCCTCGGGTTTTGGGTGTTTAAAGACCACCTGGGGGGCCGGGCGCGGTGGCTCACGCCTGTAATCCTAGCACTCTGGGAGGCCGAGGCGGGCGGATCGTTTGAGCTCAGGAGTTGGAGACCAGCCTGAGCAAGAGCGAGACCCCGTCTCTACCAAAAATAGAAAGAAATTAACTGGACAGCTAAAAATATATATAGAAAAAATTAGCCGGGCACGGTGGCTCATGCCTGTAGTCCCAGCTACTTGGGAGGCTGAGACAGTAGGATGCTTGAGCCCAGGAGTTTGAGGTTGCTGTGAGCTAGGCTGACGCCACGGCACTCGCTCCAGGCAAGAGAGTGAGACTCTGTCTCAAAAAAAAAAAAAAAGACCACCTGGGAAGGCCCATCGGGTCAGCCCTGGGCAGGGCTTGGGATGAGGCCCGTGGATCTGCTCGATCCGCTCGCTTCCGAAACCTG
>CAUYSK010039323.1:0-19466 GCA_963575035.1 Avahi laniger | reverse complement strand
TTACCTGCCTTCCCTGTATTTCCGTAGACTAAAGTAAGCGAAAGTACTATGAGCCCGCTTGAGGACTCTGAGGAACGAGCCTAGTGTAACAGATTCTTGTTTCCATTCTGGGTAGGAGAAATAGAGCGACTGAGTTTGCTTTCTGGGATGTCTTAACCCATAATTCCCCTGCTGTCTTTTCTGCCTTCTCACACTGGAAAACAAAGAGGAAAAAGAAACACATGCCTGTTTGTCAATCCACTTAAAGCACTCGTCGAGTATCTCATTCATTCAGTCATCCAGCAAATACTTATTAGGCATTTTCTTTTACCTTTTTTTTTTTTTTTTTTTAGCAACAGGGTCTCACCCTTTCACCTAGGCTGGAGTGCAGTGGTACAATCATAGCTCACTGTACCCTCAAACTCCTGGGCTCAGGCGATCCTCCCACCTCAGCCTCCCCAGTAGTTAGGACTACAGCGGCACACCACCACACCTGGCTAATTTTTAAAATTTTTTTTGCAAAGACAAGATCTTGCTGTGTTGCCCAGGCTGGTCGCAAACTCCCAACCTCAAGTGATTCTCCTACTTTGGCCTCCCAAAGTACTAGGATTACAGTTGTTAGCTACCATGCCTGATTTTTAGTCATTTTTTGTATGTCGGATCCTACGCTAATCACTAGAAATCGAGTGGGGATACACTTAAGTCTAATTTCCTTCCCCCGTGGAACTTATATTTCAGTGGGGGAGACACAGAAAACAAAATATTTGTATAATAATGTAATGGCAGGTGGTAATGAGCATTATGAAGATAACTTAAGCAAGATAAATGAATCATTATGGCACTGGGGAAGTAGAGTTCTGATTTAGATAGAGAAGTTAGGTTTCTCAGAAAAGGAATCAGTTTGAACAGAAATACAGCTGAGTGAAATAGAACAAGTGCAAAGTCCCTGGTGGAGGAACATGCTTGACATCTGCATAGAGTGTAAAGGGAGCTGATGTGGTTTGAGCAGAGCGAACAGCAGAGAGAATGGTAGGAGAGGAGATCAGAGTGGTGGTGGGGAGCCCATCATTTAAAGCCTTAAACAGATGGTGATTACGACTTTAGATTTTGTTCTGAGTAAGATGGAAAACTTTTGGAGAACTTAAGCAATGCAGTTCTGTGATCCAACTTTACTTTTACTAAGATCATTTAACTGCTGTGAGGAGAGCTGCCTATAGGGATCAGCAAAGAGATAGTGAGATCTCTAGTCCGGTTCTCAGGTGAGAGATGGTGGTGGTTTGGACCGAGGGTAGCCATAAGGGAAGTGGGAAGTGGTCGTTTTGGGGGTGCATTTTGTGGACCTTCCGATGGTCTGGATGTGGGCTATGTGGGAAAGAGGAGACCTAAGGATGATGGTCCAAACAGTTGGGTAAATGAAGACGCCATTTACTGAGAGGCTTTGTACTTGACTCTGGGGTAAGTCTGTGTACCTCTTACCACTTCAGGTATAACACTGGATTATGATTATGGTTATTTTTCTGCCTCACCTGTTGAATTTTTTGAGGCTTTATGTCTAAAATATTTAACACTTGCCTAATATGTAATTTTTATTAAATGTAACCTGCAATTTTTATCATCATTTGTGGCAGTGGCTGTATTGTATTCACCCAGGGATGGGTGAATGTCTTTTACTCGGTTCTTCCAGTAAGGAGCTTTACAATCTATTTGGGGAGAACAAAACATAAAGATAATTAACTGTATACTAGAGATACTAAAGTACTTGCTAATCAGGAATGCTGGTAACAAGTCTTAAAGGCCTGCATGGGCATGGTAGTTGTGAAGGAGATGGAGATCGTGAAGGGGGCATAGTCACATCCTCTTGCTTGGATCTGGCAAGGTGTCAGCAGGTGAGGTCTGAGCTGGGCCTGGAAGAAAAGATGGGATCTAACCAGGCAGTCAGGAGGGACAGAACCCTCCCAGTGAGGGAAAGGCGTAGAGGTCGAAAGGGTGCATAACATAGGTCAGTTTGGTTTGGGTGGAGAGTTAGCCTTTAATGTTAATTAACATTTAATAACCTAAAATGTTATTCTACATAGTTTAGATTTTAAAACAGGGCAGCAACATGGATGTGATGATGTTTTAGGGTGGTTATTCCGACTGTAGTATAGAAAACTTATTTACAACGCTTACTGCTTCAGTGTTTCTGATTCACCGATGTGAAAGTGACCAGGACATCAAAAGGCAGTGCATGGTGGGTCGAAGTGCTGCTCTTAGACCGTAGTCATGATTGCATTCTCTGCTGGGTATCTGTGTCCCTCTGACACTCTCGCTTTAGGTCACAGAAAGCACACTGATCAATTTCTTCTGCAGTCAGCCTTTTCTTCCTCCCTCCCTCTCTTTCTCTCTCCCTCCTTGCTTGCTTTCTTTTTATCCATTGTTCTTTACTTTGTTTTATTCAGGGGCAAGAATTTGGTGGTGCTTATAAAGTTGGAACTATAGCCAATGAAGATCTAGAAAGGCAAGGGTGTCATCCCTTTTACGAATCTGTCATCTCTAATCCATTTGTCGCTGAGGTAAGGACAATGTGCCTAAGAAGACAGATTTAATTGTCATGCTTTACATCAAAGCAAAATTAAAAAAAAATTAACTCTCGTGCTATTGTACATAGTATAAGCAAAAACTAAAATTTTCCTGAAAATGTCCTTCTTTATCTTGGTCCTTACTCGTGTTATTCATTGGTTTTATGTGATTTCTTTCATATATGTTTTGATAGATTATGAAATTAAAGTCTATTTAAAATGTTACATAAAATAATGCGCTTAAATAAGTGATAAGTTATTCAAATGACCAGAAGACATAAAATCCTTCAATTATGTTTTCTGAGGTTATGTTCAAAGGAAAAAGCACACCCCACGAAATGGTAAAACTGCTTCTTTTGTCTAGTCTGAAGTGACCTATGACACCTATCAGCACGTCCCCGTAGAAAGCTTTGCGGAAGTTCTGCTGAGAACTGGGAAACTGACAGAGGCTAAAACTGAAGGCGAAGAAGTATTTCCAACGACAGAAGGTAAGAAAGAAGGTTCTAGTTTCTTGATAGTGTGTATCTCATATTAGGAGAACAATAACTAAGAAGTGTGAATGAACGAGAGTTAGGAAAAATAAATTTTTTAGTAATTTTGAATTGCTTAACTTGACCCCACGATTCATTCATTTATCCATTCATGTATTCATTTTTTTAAAGCATTTATTGAGAACCTACTTTTTTCTAGACATTTATTTATATTGAGGATTTAAAAGATTAAATAAAATGTAATTTCCTGTGTTTAAGTTGCTAATTATATAAAGTGATTCTCATAGTGAATGGTATAAAGTGCTCAATAAATATTTCTTTCCTGTTTTTATGCTTAATAGAAGGTCAATGTATATTTGATATTCAGAATTTTCTAGTTTGTGGCATATCTTCCCGTGTAGTATTTTTCGAAAAGAAAGAAATGTATGCAAGTTTACCAAAGACAGCTTACATTTGTGCTTTTTTTCTCTTTAGCCTCCTTACTTCCTTTCAAGGTCCTGTGGTAGTTTCCTTGACTATATTTTTTCAGTTCCCTCTTTCTCTGCTCTGCTGTCCTTCTGGAATACCTCATGATTCAAAGCTGCTGGAATTCTAGCTGTCTTGTCTATATTCTGTGCAGCAACGAGGAGGAAAGGGATGAAAAAAAGTGGTTTTCTTGGACGTCCGATCCACAATTTGTTCTTACATGTTACTGGCCACATCTAATTGCCAGTGAGCCTGGACAGTCCGTCTTCTAACTGAGCACATTGTGCGTGGAATAAAATTTGGGAAAATGTTTACAGGGAATACAACTGCTATTTCCCCCCAAACCTGATAGTATAATGTATTTTTAGATAATTGTTTTCTTTCAATCAATATTTATATGCAGTGGGAAGAGGAGAGGCAAATACCACTTCACTATCCACTATTCTGGTCCCTTGAGTACTGAAGGTTTTTGCTAAGTATATCATTTTTCTTCACTCTGAGATGCATGTTTTTCTACCTCTTATCATTCTCTAATCAGGTATATTTCACAGTTATGGATATGTTTCCTTTCTTCACCAAAAAAATATTATTACATTCATGGCAGTTGATATTTAACATATATGGAGAGTGTAGTCATATTACTCTTCCCCTGTTTAATTATTCTTTATTACTTTTTGCTTGTCTTTTCTTGTTATTGTCTTAAATCAGTTGCCCATGGATTAAATATGATTGGTTATCAGGGTAGTTTGTACAGATAGAATGTGAGACCTTAGGAAAATACTGGGTTGGATGTGGGCGTGTCACCTGTTGATTGGCACATTAATGGACTGAAGTAATAACCAGTATGTTAACATATATTGGCTTATACACTTATGCAATATTTTTATTAATTATTTAGTTTGAAAAACAGGCATAATTCATTTTGTTGTGCTTCACAGATGGTGTGTGTGTGTGTGTGTGTGTATGTGTGTGTTTTAAATAAAAATTGAAGATTTGTGGCACCCCTACATCAAGCAAGTATATCGGCATGTGCTCATTTCATGTCTCTATGTTACATTTTGTAGTTCTCACAGTATCTCAAACTTGTTTTATTATTATTGTATCTATTATGGTGATCTTCGATCAGTGATCTTTGATGTTACTACTGTGATTGTTTTGGGGTGACATGCACCATGCCTACATGAGACAGTGACTTAATTGATAAATGTTGTGTGTGGTCTGACTGCTCCACTAACCAGCCATTCTCTCTCTCTCCCCACCTCCTTGGGTCTTCCTATTCCCTGAGACACAAGAGTATTGAAATTAGACTAATTAATAACCCTATCATGGTCTCCAAGGATTCAAGTGACAGGAAGACTTACACATCTCTCATATCTCTTACACATCAAAAATTAGAAACAATTAAGCTTAGTGAGAAAGGCATCTCGAAGGCTGAGACAGGCTAAAAGCTTGACTTCTTGCACCAAATAGCCAAGTTATGAATGTACATGAAGAGTTCTTGAAGGAAATTATAAGCGCTACTCCAGTGAACACACAGATGAAAAGAAAATGGAACAGCCTTATTGCTGATATGGAGAAAGTTTTAGCGGGCTATATAGAAAATCAAACCAGTCACCACATTCCCTTAAGTCAGAGTCTAATTCAGAGCAAGGACCTAACTGTCTTCAAGTCTATTAAGGCTGAAGATGTGAGGAAGTTGCAGAAGAAAAGCTGAAAGCCAGCAGAGGTTGGTCCGTGAGGTTTAAGGAAAGAAGCCGTCTCCGTAACATAAAAGTGCGGGGTGAAGCAGCAAGTGTGATGCAGAAGCTGCAGCACATTATCCAGAGGACCTGGCTAAGATCACTGATGAAGGTGACTACACAAAATAGATTTTCGATGTAGACAAAACAGCCCTGTGTTAGAAGAAAATGCCATCTAGGGCTTTCATAGGGAAAAGTCAATACCTGGCTTCAAAGGACAGACTCTCTTGTCAGGGGCTAATGCATCTGGTGAGTTTAAGTTGAAGGCAATGCTCATTTACCATTCTGAAAATCCTAGAACCCTTAAGAATTATGCTAAATCTGCTCTGCTTGTGTTCTGTAAGTGGTACAGCTAAGTCTGGACGACAGCACATCTGTTTATAGCATGGTTTACTGAATATTTTAAGCCCACTGTTGAGACTTACTGCTCAGAAAAAGATTACTTTCAAAATATCACTGCTCATTGACAGTGTATCTGCTCCTCTACAAGCTCAAATGGAAATGTACAAGGAGGTTAATGTTGTTTTCATGCCTGCTAACTCAGCATCCATTCTGTAGCTCATGAATTAAGGAGTAATTTTGACTTTCAAGTCTTATTTAGGAAATACATTCCATAAGGCTATAGCTGCCCTGAGTAGTGATTGCTCTGATGGATCTTGGCAAAGTAAATCAAAAACCTTCTGTACAGGATTCACCATTCTAGATGGCATTGAGAATGTTAACTAAAAAAAAAAAAATAGTTCTATACTTTGGAAAAAGGAGAGCTTTATTTCTCATAAAGGGTAGCAGCCTGTAGGGCAGCCACTCCAACTGGCTGAAAAGCAGAGCCCAGGCCAGAAGTCGACACATGTGCTTCAAAGGACAGACAGAAATAAGATTTTATGAGTGGGGTGGTCAAATATACATATTTAACAAGCTATAGGAGGATTCATGAATATTTATGAAAAAGGGAAATCACATGCATTTGCAATTGTGCTTTATCTCTGCCATCCCGTCATGGCTGGAAACTCAGCTTTAAGATGTTTCTGGGGTCCCCTTGGCTGAGAGGCGTCCGTTCAGTTAGCAGAGGGCTTAGGATTTTGTTTTTTTAGCTTGCAAGAACATTTCTGATTCATGGTAGGAGATTAAAATGTCAACATTAACAGGAATTTAGAAGAAGTTGATTTCAGTCCTTATGGATGAGTTTGAGGGGTTCAAGACATCAGTGGAGAAAGTAACTACAGGTGTGTTTGAAGTAACAAGAGAACTAGAATTTGAAGTGAAGCCTGAAGATGTGACTGAACCACTGCAATCCCGTGATAAAACCTTAACACGTCAGAGTCACTTTGTATGGAGGGTCAAAGAGAGTGATTTCTTAAAATATAATGGAATCTCCTCCTGGTGAAAATGCTGTGGGCATTGTTGAAATAACAACGGAGGATTTAGAATGTTACATAAACTTAGTTGAGATAGTAATGGCAGTGTTTGAGAAGATTGACCCCAAATTTGAAGGAAGTTCTGTGAGTAAAATGTCATCAAACAGTATTGCATGCTACAGAGAAATCTTTTATGAAAGGAAGAGTCAATTGATATGGTAAGCTTTATTGTTGTCTTATTTTAAGAAATTGCCATAGTCACCAAAAACTTAAGCAACTACCCACCCTTGATCAGTCAGCAGCCGTCAACATTGAGGCAAGACCCTCCACCAGCAAAAAGATTACAACTTGCTTAAGGCTCAGATAATCCTTAGAATTTTTTTAGCAATAAAATGTTTTTTAATTAATATAATGCTATTGCATACTTAATAGACTATGGTATAGTGTAAACATAACTTTTATATGTACTGGGAAACAAAAAAATTGGTGTGAGTTGAATCACTGCAATATTTGCTTTATTGCAGTGATCTTTAGCAGAACCTACAATTTCTCTGAGGTATGCCCGTATGTGAATTTGAATGCCTCTCAAACAAGAGATGTACTTTACAAAAAGGCAAAATAATAGAACTACATTGTTAAAGGTCTGAAAGTGGATGCTCTCTTAGAGTATACCCTCTATAACCATATATATTGCCACATTTTGTACCTTTTGATAATGCCAATATATCTGGAACAGATATCTTTGGCTGTTTTATAATGTCAAATATTTGTCAGAAATTCAGCAGAATTGAAGATTGATACAGGTCAAATGACCCAAATTAAAAATTATGGTAAAAAATGTGATTCCTGACTTTGGTTCAGAAGTAGGTCATAATGCAAATTAAACTTCCCAACATGATCTGACTTTTTAGAATTTTTTAATAAAGTTGATGAAAAGACTTTTATGGAGACTAGCTAAAGAATATTGATCATTATTTATTTAGCTAAATGAATGATTTAATGGCTAATGATTTCCAAATCAATAATATGGGCAGCTTTCCTCTGAATTTAGTTCTGGAATTAAATTTATTATAGATTGCTCTCCACAGGCACTTATTTTGCATAGAATTAGTGCTTGGAGACTTTGGCATGATTTCATCTGATTTTGGCTATATAATTTGTTTAGAAAATGCATTGAATTCAAGGTTTGAGAACTAGCATTACAGATTAAATTCATAAACACTACTAAATGTAGGGCAGGAGTTGTTTTGTTTTGCTTTTTTAGTTTATCTTAAATGGTAAAATCCCTGTGATTCAGTCTCCAGCCAATATGACATCTTGTGGATCCCAGCGAGACCCTCTCTCTCTGATCAGTCTACCTAACATTGACTCTGAAATTTTTGTCACATGTTTCTTCTGAAGGTTTGCAGATTCCAAGGCTGAGAAGCTTCCTATGTGTAGAGTTTAAATGCAACTTTTTAAGAATCTTTGAGTCTCTGTAAGGGCTGCTAAGACAGTTTTGATGCCCGGAGGTAGAGTGAGGACTGATGTTTTCGCCTGTTCTCATCAGTTTCCTTTAACAGTTCATCAGTTAGTTAGGAGGGGCCCGGGCTAGGCACTTGGGGTGTAGAGATTAATGAGCTGGGACCAGTGTGTGGCCGAAAAAAGATGTCACGAGATAACTTCAACAACCATTGTGTTAGGAATTAAGAGAGAGATTTGATTCCTTTCCTTTCAAACTGAGGTCACTTGGAGTGCGGTGTACTTGGTACCTATGATTCTTCCACTCTTGAAACAGCTGGGAGGTTGTCGGCATAGTGTGGCCAGAAACTCAGCTGGCTAAGTGCATGCTGGAGACCAGGCATATATAAATTGTCCAGAGTATCTTTCAGGAAACCTCCTTTGGGGAATAATTGATAGAAGCTTGAGTATTTGACATATTTATCAGAGAGAATTTTTTTTTCTCTTTTCTTCCTCTAACATTCTATTGAGAAAATTTAAAATTCACAGGAGAATTGAAAAAATTCTACAGTGAACTCCTATATACCTTCCTAGATTCTGCCATTAACATTTTACCATGCTTACTGTGCATATATTTCTCCACCCCTCTATCTGTCCACCAAATTCAACTTATTTTCGGATGCATTTCAAAGTAAGCTGCAGACAGCAGTACACTTCACTCCTTGACACTACACTGTGCATATTTTTAACCGAAGTTAGTATTTATTACTTTTTTATGAGATTCAGTTTACAATGAAATAAAAAATCTTAATTGTATGACAACCGTATGAAAATTGACAAATGCGGCACTTGTGTAACCCTCACTCCTATCAAGATACAGAACATTATCATCACCCCAGAAAGCTTATGCCTCTTCCCAGTAAACACCCACCCCACACTCCCTAGAAGACAACCCATGTTCTGGTTTTTTCCCCAGCATAGATTAGTTTTGACTGTTTTAGTATTCATTAAATAAAATCATAGGATATATATTCTAAGAGTGGAATTACTGGGTCAAAGAACATGTGTTTGTTTAGTTTTGTAACAAACCACCACTTTTACCTACTAGGTGTTGTGGTTTTTCTGGGCTCTGGTTCTTCAAGACTACAGGTTTTCTGAGTTTAACCTGCCCAGCATGGCACAGACAGGGGCTTAACCTCAAGATAGAAGCTGTAAAATGGGAAACTCACCAGTACCATTCATTCTTCCAAATGGCAACCACCCTCCAGTTTCTAAGTGCTTTAGGTAGCTCTCCAGTCCCTTCTGATACTTGTGTTTTATATTTTATCTAGAGTTTATATAATAGGCTTCATCTTCAGGAGGGCTGTTCTAATAAGAGAGCCCAATCACCCAATCTTAAATTGAAGAATTTAAATAGAATGTCTCTTCCGGATTTCATTGGAGTTCATCAGATGACAGTGAGGTTAGAGTCTGAGTCATAGTTTCCCCTGAAAAAGGAATAGAAAGCCAAGGTGCCTTTTTCTTAGGATGAATTCTGAGGAATCAACTCATAAATGAAGGCTTACCTTGTGGAGAGAATTTTGACCATCCTCGAACTGTTGTGGGTGGTTGAAATAGATGTCAAGGACCCTCTAGGGAAATAGGCCACACAGATGTTCAGGTGGACTAACTGTACCCAGCTCAACATCGGTACTGGAGGAGATGCTGCACTGAGCATTGGCTTAAAGTGAGAATTTAAAAAACACATAGCAATAGCTGTAAAATTTATAGTTGCATGTATTGTTGTTTGACTCAGTAGTTCTGCATCTAGCAATTTATACTATGAATGCATTCATACACATTTAAAAAGTGGCATATGTTCATTGTTTATAATAGCATAAGATTGTCAATAGCCTAATATAATAGGTACTGATAGGGAAAGAGATCTATCTTGGTTTGAATCTCTTGTTTCTTGTCTTTAAGGATGAATTGCCTTTATGAGTTTGGCTAATTTATATAAGCTTCCAAGCTGGGTAAAAACAAGATAATACTATCTCCTTGCAGGGTTTTGAGATAGTTGGAGCTGATTCATGCAAAGCATCTGTCTTGTATTTGCCTTATCAGAGGAGATATTTTTAAAAGCATAGGTATTTTTGTTTTAGAGTAATTTTAATATTGTTATACAAAGAAATGATATGAACACAGGCAGAAAGTTTGGATGTCAGACTAATTTGGCTGGTGTACAGGATACGTTTAATTGCAATTAAAACCACAAATTAAGGTTGGCTTATATTTATAGAGACTTTAAATGTCAAATAAGAATTTTAACTTATTTTTTAAGAAATGGGAAACTAATGAAGGTTTTATTTTTAAGCTGAAGAGTGACATCATTACTCAGTGCTTGATTCAAATAACTATGAAACGATTAGAAGTAGAAAGACTGAAGGTATTACGTAGAGTTGGGAGGCTATTGAAAAAGTCCAGTTTTTTTAACAATGAAAGCCTAAACTAGAGTTTGTGACAGTGAAAATAGAAAGCATATGTGAAAAAGTTCTTTGGAAATGATTCAGCAGGATTTGATGATGGCCTGAATGTTGACAGAGGAGAGGATGAAGTCCAAGATGACTCTGGAGTTTTAAGTTTGGCTTATTGGGAGAATAGTATATTATTTCAGAAATACGAAAGATATTGGGTAAAGAAAGACACATTTGGAGTAATATTTGAGTGGCAATGTCTAACAGGCAGTTGATGATGCAAGTCTTGTGAGATGGGTCAAGCCTAGAGATAAATACTGGGAAAATGGACTAAGATGCCAGTTGAAATTAAGAACATAATCGAGTTATTCAAGGGGGAAAATGTGAAGTGGGATTAAGAGATAATGACGAAATAACTTAACCGAGTACCCACATTGAGCAGTCGAGGAGGAAGAAGAGGATCTGGTGACACACAGACAGAGAAGGATCATTTGAGGAGCAGATGCAGAGACTCAGGGTCCCTGAAGCGAAAGGAGAGACTGTCTAGCGGTCTCTAGGGCCACAGTGGGATCCGAGAGAAAAAGCAGAGAGAAAAGACCATTGGCTTTGCTGACCTGTGGAGACAGTGTGAGCTGGGACCCAGGGTGGGAGGACCTGGAAGGAAGAGTGCATTTCAAGGTGGTGGATGCAGAGGTGCAGACCACTCACTCACGAAGTTCTGTGGTGAAAAGAAAGGGGCTATTGAGAGTTGCCAAGGGAAGAATATGTTTTCCCAGGACTCAGGTGATTCGCTTGTGCGCTGGCACAGGGCAAATAGAAAAGAGACTTACTGCGACTCTAAATCCTCCTTTGTAAATTGAGGAAAACAGCTAACTTCTTCGTAGAGAGGTTGTGAGAAGTAACTAATCCCAATGATTGTTGAGTGCTCAGTGAGAAACAGCAAAGCAACAATAAATATGGTAGCAGAATTGTTTCCAATAATCAGGTGTGACTGTTTAAGTCTGCTGTGGCTTCGTAGTGAAATTAGTCTTCATGTTTAAATGTAGTTGTTAATTTGTTAATAATTATGTTTATAAAATGGAATTGTCTCTGTTACTACTGTGGTAGTTATTAATGAAAGAACCTATTATCAATCATTTTTAGGGGGAAATCAAAATGTCATAATTGAAGAAAATCATTTGCTCCCTCAAGCCCGTGTTTTATAGAGGGAGGAAGAGAACCTACTCGGTGCTTTCTCTATGGTAGAGAGATGCTGTGCACTTTGAACACTTTACCTCATTAATCCTAATTTACACAGGAGGCAGATAATGCTCAGACCTCAAATCTGAAATGCTTTGAAAACCAAAATGATTTTTTGTAACTCGTTTGGCATCAAAGCCTGAACTAAAGTCACATGAGGCTACTTATAGTCTTTGCTTATCTCACTTAATATGAGTATTCAAATGTTTTGCAGCAGAAATGTTAATGTCTTTGATTATTGGGTGCTCCCAGACCATCCTGAGGGTATCATGTAAAACATGGTATGTGTCCAGTATAACCTTCTAAAGTCCAAAACCTTCTGAATTCTGAAACTCAGAGTTGTGGAGTAAATCAGTAGGGTAGCTGAGCTTTGATTCCAGGACTTTTTGTTTCTGAAAATGGTTTCCTTCCCGCTGTGTCATTCTGCCCAATGTTGTAGGCCAGAGATTCATTGCATATTTATAGATTTTGTTTTAGTAGTTGTTCTGAAATGTACCTGGGATTTTGATTTTATGCAGGTATTGGTAAGACTCAGACATGGAAATGATTGTCATGAAGGAAGAAGTTTATACTCACAGATCCCTAGAAACAGGACAGGGCACACCACAGGTGGAGAAGCACCCGAGTGGTCCAGGGGCAGAAGGAGCCAGGGAAAGCATGGGCAAAAAGTCTCGGGTTTTCATGGGAAGGAATAGGCGAGGCAGGGTAGGCAAGCTTGGGCAAGCTTAAGATTGGAAGTATGGGTAATTTTGGTGTGCTCTGGGATATAGTGGTGGTCTCCGAATTGTCTCTTACCTGGCTGTGCGGTGACTAGGACAGAGGCTATTGCCTCTTGGAGCGTAAAGCCAAGATGGAGGAGGTGGTTCAGAGTATGCGCACTGGACTGGTTGGTTTGTATGTCAAAGGTGTGCTCACCGGGAAGTTGTTTGCTCTCTCTAGGAATTAGCTAGACCTGGTTAGGGCAATCTTCTCAGGATTAGCAAAGCCCCTACACTGTCATGGCAGGATAAAATACAGAATATAAACAACATGATCCATACGGTTTTATCTATGAAGTAAAGTCTATGTGTAATAGATGTTATTCACTTGGAGCAAAAATTTGTATTTTAGGGTGATGACTTTCACCGCTTAGTAAAAATAGCAATGATGACCCTTTAGACAGCTCTCTGAGGGTGATTTTTTTTTATTACTTCGAGCTCATGAAAATGGTGTATTCCTTTTCTTTTTTGCCTATTATAAGCTTTGTATTCAGTTACATATGTTCAAAAATTTTAGTGACCATTTTTTGAGTTGTATCTATGATATAAACTGTTTTAAAAATAAACCTACTGGAATTTATGAATTCAGATGAGGATTCTCTCCTTCAAAGATGTCTCCTGGAGACTACGCCTTCATTCTGATAATGTCATCAATGCTCTTTTTTGTTGGTTTTGTTTTTTGTTTGGCGGTTTTTGCTTTTGTTGCTTTTGCTTTGAAGTTTTCTTCAGGCCTGTAGCATATTCTTCAGAATATCTTCAGTGATAGCATGTCCTCATCCCTTGAGAGTGCTTTGGTCTTTGGATACAGGCAAATGCACATTAAATAAAGTGAAAGATTGAATTGACATTGTCATGAAAAAAGTTAGTTGTGACTGGAAGATAGTCAATAATGCAACTTAATTTTCCAGGTAAGTCTGAGATTGGCTCCAGTCACAACTGCAAGAAGGAAGGGCCTCCAATAGCTAGAGAAGCAGCCATCCTTCTGAAGAAAGGGGTCCTAAGGGGCTCTTTTGAAGGAGACAGTGCAAATTTTGATGAGTGGGTTCAGATATGCTTGTTTGAAAATTGGCCTCTTTTGCATGTAAAGGAGGAAAATATAAGAAGAAAATTAAAATGAGGGTAGAAAAAACTACATGAGGTTGCCTTATTAAAGACTATAAAAAAGGAAATTAACAGAAAAGAATTATTAATATATTAAACAGTTGGATTTTTTTCCCTCTCAAAATGAGGATCCTGAAGGACTATTGGGTAGATACTGAATGGCAGAATGTATAAGGCAGACTTAAGTCAAAATGACAGCCCTGTGTATGTGTCTATGTGTGTGTTTGTAAAGTATGTAATTTCTAGACTCTAAGTAAATCTTTCTCAAATAGTCCAGAATTTTTGGCAGGTTAAGCTTACATACTTGCTTTATCTTCTGGTGTCCAAAATTTACAGCTTAAGCCCTTAATCTTTCCATTTTTAGTATGTACATTCACTAATTTTATACCTTTTTTTTCCGCTCATAATTGTGTAAACTTTAATTTGGGCCCTTTGCATTGTATTATTAAATTATTTGTTTAGAGAGTTTCTCTTGCCCTTGTCTGTTTATTCCTAAAGGGCAGAGACTCTGATTCTTACCTTAGGGCACTGTCTGGTTCAGAAAAAGTTCATTGATGTTAAATGAAGGAATGAATTTGAAAGTGGGCCTTGAAACGAATAGCTTTTGATTAGAAAACATCTCTGAAACTGTACCATTCCCTGGGAGTTGGGAGGCCTGAGGCTGACTGGTGGTCCATTTGGTGGATAAAGTTTGGAGACCACATAGGAAATGAGTATTTAGAGAACAGGTATTCTCTTTGCAGAGGCTCACTGGAGAAAGCTGAGTAGTTTTTCCTCTGTGAATCATCTGCAGGAAATTTTGAGTTCTGGGTCAGCCTGTGACACTTCACCCACTTGTAGGTTGCTCCTCACTCTCCCACAGCCCCACTGCCCAGGCTATCAGGTGAACGTAGATTATACAAATGACTTAAAATTAGTCCAAGTAAGACATAATTAGGAAGGTAAATCTCCTAGAAGAAAATCATATGGTGCATTAGCAAAGTCACATATGATTTACTTTGGGTTATTCATATACTGTTCCCCCTCATTAGTGTAGATCCTGAGAGTATATTTTTTTAAAAAAATTAAAGATTTGCATTGTGATTACATATGACTACTCAGTATTTGTCACTAGGACCCTAAATGAATAGAATACATCCTTATTAAAAAGAACTGTATATAAACACAGACCTTATTGGCAAGGCACTCTCATATTAAAGCTTTGGCATTGGCAGATTGTTGCTTGAATAAAAATTTTTGTGGAAAAGAAGTTTTTAATGGCTGGGATATTTTAAAACATGTAAACAAAGCAAGAGATGGATTTTATTTTTGTGGAGTGTGATGAAGAGCAGTATTCTCAGAAGGAACAAAATCATGTTATCATTGTAGTAGTCCTACATTTGCCCTCAGGAAGCTATTTCATTGCTCTGATCATATGGTCACCTTCCACAGTAGCTATCGTTGATATACATAATTTTATAACACAGTCCACGTCTTTAAAACTTAAAGACCTTAAAGCCTTCAGAAATCATCCTTACTGATGTCTTTCCACTTAACTTTGCAGCCACCCTAACAGGATTTTCTCATGTATGACAAACAGCATACTTTTTCCAAGTTAAAGAAATATTACTATATAACACAGTAGCACATAGTTTCATGTGATCTCTGTTTAGATGGTGCTGAATAGACTTTCATAAAAGGTCTTAAAGAGTCTTTTGAAACTATCTGTTGAAATCATATAGGACTAAAAATATGGCACTTAGTAACTGTGAATATCATGTGCATCCTGAAGCAAAATAATATATGGGTTTTTTGTTTTGTTTTTTTCTGCATTCAGTTCTCTTGCAACTAGCAAGTGATGCTTTGCCAAATGACATGACCTTGGCTCTGGCTTATCTCCTTGCCTTACCACAGGTAAGTTTGCCCTTACCATTGAAGAAGAACTTAAAAGTGAATACACTAAAAATCTGTGCTGGGGATTTTCATTGGTAAAATTATTTATTATATATCATTTCCTTCTGATAGTCCTTAGGTGGCAAAAGGACTCTGGTCAGTATCTAGGATTGTATAATGTTAGCTGAAATTTAAATCTACTTTTACATTCACTGGATCCGTCTTTGTAGTGCCTTCTGAATTTTAATATATTAAGTTGAGCTTGAGTTTGAGTTGAAAGGATGGAAACTCTGTACCAAAATTCCATAGTAATGACTAGAAATGTAATGGTTCATAATGATCTTGCTAACTTCCTTTTTAGCTGAGTTAATTCTGTCATGCTCCCTCCTAGGTGTTAGATGCTAACAGATGCTTTGAAAAGCAGTCCCACTCTGCGTTGTCCCTCCAGCTGGCAGCTTACTACTACAGCCTACAGATCTATGCCCGATTGACTCCCTGCTTTAGGGACAAGTGCCATCCTCTTTACAGGGTAAGCCCTCATGGTTTCCACGTTAATGAGCAAAGTTAAAGCTTTTCTAAAGTAGTCAAAACATAACATTTAGTTTTTTGGAGGAACTGATCCCCTTTGTATCCAGAACGCATTCCAAGTGGCAGATAGCGCTCGACTTTTCTGCGTTAGATGAAGTTGCTTCCCGGGTATCAATAAGAAATAGAGTTTCTGATATTTATTGTGACTGCTGATTCTCTCCCCTGACTTTTCTTTCATTTATTTTACGAAGTTCTTTGCAAGGAAAGGCTGAAGTAGTAGGAGAGGCTAAGTGGAAAATTGGCTTTTTAATTCACTTATCGAAAGGAAGATAGCTGTCTAATTTAGGAAAATGGGCAACATAATTCTTTGAGCAATATTTCACTTTTATTTTTTTGTAAAGCCAGAGATATAAGAGTAGGAATTGTACAGATGGAATGTTGAAACTTATCATTCCTACTTGCCACAAGCTTCAGACAGCTTTTATGTAATTTTATTGTTAATTTCTCAGTGAAAGCACCTAAGCGTGGCCTGAAGTTACACAACGTGGCTTCTTTTGTGGATGTAAAAGTGCTACAGATGCCACTGGAAAATCCTTCCAGGCTTACTTGTATAGACCAGTCTTAATTATCAGCACTGGGAAATGATCTACTTTTGTATTGGCTCTTTTTTTAAAAAATTACCATTTTAAGAGGAGATAAATAGACTTTTCAAATCCACTATTTACATAAATCCAAGGTTCAAATTTTATCGAGGCGAGATTCTTCCTTCCCTGACCCAAAGGAGAATGTAAAGAAATAATTTCAGTGTGTATTAAAGTTCTAGCTGCCTCAACTATCTAAAACATATCTAAGAACCTAAAAGTATGTGAAAACATTCCATTTGTGGCAATTACTATGGCTTTTATCCATATATTTTTATGTAAAAGACAAGGGTATGGAAGAGCCATCCACAACACAGGCGAATCTCCCAGGGCACTGTCATTATTAAGTGTGTATTATCCTTAGGCATAGTTTTATTATTGTGATGATATTTGGCCAAGAAACAGGAATGCTTTCTTCTTTTAACCTATTGATATAAGGTATTACTTTATTTTTAGGAATCGAGTGTTTTTGGGTTTTTTTTTTTCCTCTTATTTTGGTAGCTACTGCTGCTTTATACAGTTACTTATCTCATAGAAAATAATTACTGTAGTAATTTTGTTTTATTTTTATACCTCAGGTATGCTTTTATGTGAAATAAGAAACGTGTATTGATATGTGTTGTAAGTCAAGGGAATGATGTGCTTATATAGGTAGAAAAGTAGCAAGTTTATTTTACTCTTATTTTTCGATTAGTGCTATGTATGTACACAAGTAGCAAATAATTTGCTCTGAAACTCTATGTTGAAACACAGTGAAGCTTTACTTTGACCAAGTGTATTGTTCCTTGTTGTAAACTTGACTTTTGTTCCTAAAAAGTCAATTGGTTCTCAAAGTGTATTTGACTGAGATCTCTAAGTGGATATCGTTGAGATGGGACGTCTGTGCTGAAATGAGATGTCAGCTTTCATTTTAATGTATATCATCCATATTCAGGTCGTGCCGTGTGCTAGCACCGTGCCGTACCTTTCCTGCGTTCGTAGCATTGAAAGCTGCCCTGTCAGTCAGCTCACCCGTCACCAAACATTCCTCACGTGTGCCACACTCTTCCACTGAGCATTGGGATGGGAAGATGAATGTGGCATGGTGCCTGACCTAAGTGACCTCACTGCTTGCCCTAAATCCATATGAGACAGTTGTATAAATGTAGTTCAGGGTGGCTGCAAACAGGAGAACTAAAGACTGATGCAGGACAGACTGCACTTTGCACCTTTTAAGAAAGCCAGAAAGCTTGCTGCACAGCTACATTTTGGCCTATAATCTTCAATTTCATTTCCTAAAAACCTTAATTAAAATAGTCTTCTTGGAGGAAAATTCTAGTACAACTTTTATTTTTCCTCTTTTCCCCAATAGTAAATCAATTTTTACCAAAATTAAAAGAAAAGTCCCAAAGCATGTACTGTTTGTGACAGGGGTAAATTAGGAGAAAACCATTAAATTCCATCTCCACTTTTATGTTTGGCCATCACTATTTCCTACCTCGGATACTGCAGTCAGACTCTGTAAGAAGCCCCATTTAAGATCTCCACAGCTACAGCCTGCAAAGGAAGGAGACATAACTCTGAAGGATAAGGGTTAAACATGAAGGTGTGTGCATCTCAGTTTCTTCTATGTTGCTGACAGTTCTTTCCACTTGGTAGAAAGTCGTGAGTATTTTATTTCCAGGTCTTATATTTTGTATATCCCTTCATCTATTCAGCATTTGAGTACCTACTCTAAAGGACGTATAGCTTGGCATTGTGGTTTAAAAAATAGTAAGTCTGGATTCCTGCCCCTTTTAAAATTTTACCCTGATTCTTGTTTCTTCCTTCTAGCTTTTATCAAACCAGTGTCTCTGCTCTTTAACTCTTGGTCTTGTTCTTCTCACTTTTCCTAGCTCCTGGCCTCTGGTTCCTGGTTGTCACATTACCCAGCCACTCTGTAGCATGATTCCTGCTGCCTGCCACCATTCCCTTCCTGGGCCCAATAGCTGCCTTATATCTGATGCTCATTAAATATTTATCACGTGACTTCTTTATGCTAGACAGTGTTCTGGAAGAAACAATAGTGAACAATGTATATAAAAACCCTCTCTTTTGTAGGACTTACACTCTATTGGGGAAAGAGGCACCATACACAAAACAAGTAATAAAATATGTAAAATAAATAAAATGCGCTCAGGGTCATTGCTTCAGGAAGCAGCGTTATAGCCTCGTGGGAATAGAAGCTGGTATAGTCCATGGACCCAGTGGAGGTGCCTCATCACATGGTTTCTAACCTCTCAGCTGCTCTGGACAGAAACAGGTGTGTCCTCCAATAGCATGAGATGGTACATGGGCTGGTCATGAGCCAGTTGGTTTTCCAGGGGCTTCTTGGCAACTCTGTGGAAAGCATTTAGTTGTGGGTCTGAAAGGAGAAATGAAGAGTTAAAAAGAATCCAGGATTTTTTTTCGCAGCAAGAAGGAAAGACATTCCAAAACTCTTCCAAATAGACAGCTGTGTTACAAGGGAGTGTGGGGGAGTTACCACCTCTCCATGCGTTTTCGTCTCTCCACCCCCAGCCCACCCCTGTGTCCTTACCTTAATTCAGTCTTTTTTTTTTTTTATCAAAATCCTTTTATTTTTTCAGGGAACTTTTTTTTTTTTGTTTTTTTGAGCATAAAATGGGGGTACCGATGTTTGGGTTACGTGTGTTGCCCTTGTCCCCGCTCCCGGCCGAAGTCCAAGTTTCCAATATGTCCATCCGTCGGGTGGTGCGCCTTGCACTCTTTGTGTATGCATATCCCCCTGCGCGCGGGCGGGGCCGCGCGGCGGGCGCCCCCCGCGCAACCCCCCCAGGTGGGGGTTGGTTGTTGGTGGCGGGGGGGGGT
>CAUYSK010039322.1:0-15892 GCA_963575035.1 Avahi laniger | reverse complement strand
TCTACATTTTCCAAATTATCTGCTACATATATTACTTTATTTTATTTTATTTTTTTTTTGAGACAGAGTCTCACTTTGTTGCCCTGGCTAGAGTGAGTGCCGTGGTGTCAGCCTCGCTCACAGCAACCTCAAACTCCTGGGTTCAAGTGATCTTCCTGCCTCAGCCTCCCGAGTAGCTGGGACTACAGGCATGTGCCACCATGCCCTGCTAATTTTTTCTATATATTTTTAGCTATCCAATTAATTTCTTTCTATTTTTGGTAGAGATGGGATCTCGCTCTTGCTCAGGCTGGTCTCGAACTCCTGAGCTCAAACAATCCGCCCGCCTCGGCCTCCTGGAGTGCTAGGATTACAGACGTGAGCCACCGCGCCTGGTCCCACCATGGACTTTTCTATAAAAAGGAAAATGACTTTTTTCTCTGACCCTTCAGATTTTCTCCCAATGGTACCCCAAATTTTGTGTACATATACAAGCATATCTACATCAGCCTACCTAGTTATGTAAATCCACTTTTCTTTTTCTGCCTCTTCTTTTTTTTTTTGAGACAGAGTCTCAGTCTTTCGCCTGGGCTAGAGTACCGTGGTGTCATCACAGCTCACAGCAACCGCCAACTGCCGTGTCAAGTGATTGTCCTGCCTCAGCCTCCTGAGTAGCTGGGACTGTAGGTGCACACCACCGTGCCTGGCTGATTTTTCTGTTTTTAGTAGCAACAGAGTCTCACTCTTCCTCAGGCTCACTTTTCTTTTTATAAAATTTGGATTTTATAGTACTTACTGTTCTGCTCTTTGTTCTTTTCACTTAATATATAGTGGATGCCTTTCCACTTGAACGTATATATGGATATATTCAAATAATTTAAAAAATAAAATCACTGCATTGTTTTTAAGAGTTGCAGGTATAATATTCCCCTCCAGATCAGTCTGAACCACAACTTATTTAACTAATTTGGAGAGGCCTTCTTCAACCTCACTTTGTAGCAACCTGTAAAAATGTATGACTGGTACTGGAAATATAAACTGGTGTGATCTTTCTTGAGAGCAATTTGACAGTTTGTGTAGGATTCTTTAGTTACTTTTTGACCTGGCAATTCCATTTCTAGGAATTTATTGTAAGACTACAAAGAAGAGGGAAACCTGGGTGAGGTAGGAAATGGTAGTTCCTTAGGTGTCACTCTTCCTCAGGAATTTGCCTCAAAGCATTGTAATGCCCTGGTGCACACTGAGACAGCAGTTAGAAGACTGCTAGTAGATTGAATCTTTAAGTTGGGACTTGAGAGGAAAAAAAATTGATTGTTTTCCTTTGGTGATTACTTGTATTAATATTATCTGAACAGGTTTCCTACACATGAGATAGTTAAGATCTCTTCCTACTGAAAACTGTAATGTGCTTGTATAAACGAGGCATCTCGAATATTTATAAACTCCATTTAAGTTTTGTGAAAGCCTGTGGACTTGTAAAAACATACATGTTGGAATATAGAAGCTCAGAATAATAACCCATTTTATGAGAGCTACGTTAGAGCTTTTAAAATTATCTAAGTAATTTCTTTTTACTCTTCATATATTTTGTATCATTTCTGTGGATTTATGCATAGTCACTTTATTTCTCCTTCCTCCTCCTTCCCTTCCCCTTCTAGGGTACTTTTTTATAAACTTGTGAGAATTTAAAGAAAGTTTTATTCATTTTTTGTTTGTTTGTTTTTGCTAGAGATAAGGTCTTGCTCTGTTGTCCAGACTAGAGTGCAGTGGTGTGATCTCAGCTCACTGCAAGCTGGAACTCCTGGGTTCCAGTGATTCTCCTGTATGAGCCTCCTGAAGCTCTGAGATTACAGCCTAAGCCACTGAGCCCAGCCCTTTTATAAGTTGTGGTGCACAATTTATATTACTTAGAGAAATAGAGTTTTGTGGGTTTTGTTTCCTTATTTTGGGGCTGGGGCAATCAGGTATATTATCATTTGTTGTCTTCTGTAGTTACTAATAGTTCCGTAAAAGGAAATAGAAAAGGTCTGAAATTTTTATATAGCGTTTCTTGCAATAGAAATGGAAGGGAAGGGACTTATGCTTTTATTTCACCCTGAAATTTTTAAGAGGACAAGAGAGAGAGAGAAAGAGAATAGAAATGACGTGTTTGGGCTCAAACCACCATCAACTTAGAAAAAAATTTTGTTTTACTTTAGGAGTAATACTTGGAGCTGGGTATGGTGGCACGCACCTGTAATCTCAGCAGTTTGGGAGGCCAGGCCAAGGTGGGTGGAGTTCAACACCAGCCTGGGCAATATAGTAAGACACCATCTCTACAGAGAAATAAAAAAATAATACTCGGTCATTGTAGCAAATAAAGATAAGCAAAATAAATAAATAAGACCAAGGAAAAGTCTTTCCTAATTCTACTACCACAAGATTAAATGGTAACATTTTGCTATATATTCATTGTCTAGAGTTTAAAATCTTTTGATTTTATCATACACTGCATTGTACTATGTTTTTAAAAATTATTTAAAAGTTTAAATCTACATGCAGTACATGAATACATTCAACTTATGAATTATGAACATTTTGTTAAAATACATATGTGTCTGTATCAGTGCTATTCAAAGTGTGGTTTATAAATGGCTGGTCTATATTTTGTTACTAGTGCATAATGAAGTAATTACAGAATTGAGAATGTTTAGAAACTTGTACTGATTGGACATCATAATTTTCTATCTGTAAAATCCAATAATGAAAATTATGGGTTTATGTGGGGTTTTTTTCCACTTTTTTAGTAATTTACTTTTATTGTATTTTATACAAGTTCTGGACCATGATGGATTGGAATTTAAGAAAAAGAAAAACTGAAGAGCTGGGCATGATGGCTCATACCTGTAATCCAAGCTACTTGGGGAAGCTGAGGTGGGAGGATCACTTGAGGCCAGGAGTTGGAGACCAGCCTGGGCAACATCGTGAGACCCTGTCTCTTAAAAAAATTAGAACAATAACAACAACAGTAAAAAAACCAGCCGAGTGCAGTGGCACATACCTCTAGTCCTAGACTACTTGGGAGGCTGAGGAGGGAGGATCACTTGAGGCCAGAAGTTCAATACCAGCCTAGTGATATAGCAAGACCTTGACTCAAAGAAAAAAAAACAGAAACCAGATAAATGGGTCCTTCATCACAGATAATTTGAGATGCACAAAGCTGTATCATTTTTAATAACTACAAAGAATTCTGTTGTAACATGGGTGGGGTATAATTTATTTTACCAATTCCCTTTTGTGGGAGGTTTGGGTTTCTAATTAATTATCTTTGTGCATGCAAAGATACACATGCATGCTTTGTGCATTTGTGTTATTTCTCTAGACGCATTTGGGAAAGAATGCACAAGCCTTGATGTTTCTTGTTTGCATTTTGTCCACCCCAGGTTTCAGCTGTGCCACAGAGCTCTGGCAGTCATGGGCCCACTATAGCAGCGGTTCATAGCAGCCATCATCACCCAACAGCTGTGCAGCCCCATGGAGGCCAGGTGGTCCAGAGTCATGCTCATCCAGCTCCACCAGTTGCACCAGTGCAGGGACAGCAGCAGTTTCAAAGGCTCAAGGTGGTGTTTAGTTCCTTTTCTTGGGTCAAAAAGTTTACTTTTAGCAGGAAACAATGAGTTTATCTTTAGCAGCATATTAGTGCCAGTGTTACAACTTTTAACTTGAGAGATGGGCAAATCACAAGAAGTTCTACTTTGTTTTTGTTTTGTGAAATCTGATTATATTTCCCATCTTGGTACTAGTGCTTTATCCAGGGAAGAATATACTAAAGAAATGTTTGTGGGATGTATGAATATGTGGTGTTCCATTGTTATCAGGATCGAGGGGCTATTTTCATACAAAATGAACCTTAAAGTTCATTTTTTGGATGCTTGCTTTTGAACTCTCCATTCTTAGCATTGTATACGTTTTATTGAGCACTCACACGATTGGCTATAGGCATGTACAATAAATTACCTCTGTGATACATTTTACAGTTTAGTCTTTTTATTCCTGTTTATGACTAGCCGAATTGGCTGGCATCCTCAAGTCCATCCTTAGTAAAAAAAAATATGCTCCTTTTTTGGGGAACCTTTATGAAGTTTGGGGAAAACTGTAAGTGTGAATGAAGTGTCAGTGTTTTCTCCTGAGTTTCTGTGGTAGGTTTTTGGTGCTTTGAAATTCATGAGGTATTGTGGCAAAATGAAGCTTATGTGTTCTCAGTTAATTGTGTCTCTTTTGTTACTTTTCAAAATGTATGATTGTTACAAGTGTTCCAGGTTTCAATTTTTCTAAATATATAAAATTTAAAATTGAGTGCACTAAATATAAATGAAGTAACTGTAAGAAAAGAAGATATTAGATCATTATTTGGTCACATTAGCCTAATTATATCAAGTTGCTTGCAGCTAGGAATGAACAATGTACCGTGGAAGGACATATCCATGTGTGGCAAATATGTCTACTTTCTGTTTTCCCTGATACTTAGTTCTCCCTGACCCTTGCCCTCATTGGTTTGGGTTCTTAGGAACTTGTTTAATATTGGCCTAAGGACATTGAATGCTATATAGATATCATAGAGCATACCAAAACTAGACTATTTATAGGAATTTTGCCAAACTTACTGTCTATATTGGCTTAAATAATACTGACTAAAGCATAGTCTTTAAAGAGAGTACAAATTATCCAGGCCTGGAACTTCATTCTGGATTATGTCTTTGGGAAAATTTAAATTAACATTGTTGGGTTTTTTTAAAAAACATTTTTGTTCTCTGCTCGTAGAGTGATGGCCATGTACCAAAATGTGTTATTGCTATAGACTTAGTACTGCACCAGGTTCTTAAAATACTTTTTTAAAAACTTGGTTGGGCGTGATTTAATTCCGTGTTAATCCTGTATTCCGCAGTTAATAGCTTAGTGTTGCAAAAAAGCTTATAAACTTGTTTGTTAAACTAACAAAAACACACTTATTTCTGTAGCCTTTTCAACCAAACCTATCAAAGCACAGTACTTATTTTACTTACCTTTCTCACAGGAGTCTTGGGTATAAGTATATGGATTGTGCTTTGTCTTACAGAAACTGGCAAGGAAACAAGGAAGGGCTTTGGATTTTGGGTTATAGAGTGAGTCATGGGTAGAGTTAGGATTACTTGCTCTGTTCTTTTAGTTACAAGCTCTTGCCTGTATTCCTAAATAAAATAACTTGTTGAATTTCCTTCCTAATAAGAAGAGGCAAGATGCTTCTGTGTCTTCGTGTAATTTAAGTCAGTATTCCCACATTATCTGGCATTTTTGGATCAGTCCTAAAATGCTTTACAAGTGTTTGAATCAACTTCAATAAATCATTTATATTCTATGATAAGGAAATATCCCATGAGAATGCTTGCTTACATTAATTATTTCAAGCATCAACATTGTCTATACTTTTTGTATGTCTTTGGCTGATCGGTGACAAGAAGGAATTTGAGTAATTAATTTGAGGCATGTTTGGTGTGATTTAGTTTATTTGTTGAATGCCAGCAGTGCTGGCTGATATTTGGAACATATTTAGCAAGTTCTCTTATGTTTGCTAAATGCTTGTGTTTGTCTCCTCCAGCAAGATCACAGACTCCAGGAGGTTCAGGACCTCAGTAATAAATTTCTGGTAAAGTGAGCCGGGAAAATTCATCAGCAGAGTCCAAGGGGGCTTCCCAAGTGCTTCCTTAAATCTGTAGCTTCTAGATAACTGCATCTAAGTTGATTTTTAAAATTATTTTTTCATTTCTTATTTATTTTAATTTTTTTAGAGACAGGGTCTCACTCTGTCATCCAGGCTATAGTTGAGTGGTGCAATCATAGCTTACCGTAACCTTGAAATCCCGCCTCAGCCTGCCAAGTAGCTAGGACTATAGGTGCGTGCCATCACAGCTGGCTCATTTTTAAAATTTTTTTTTGCAGAGATGGGGTCTCACTGTTTTGCCCAGGCTAGTCTCAAACTTCTGGCCTCAAGTGATTCTCCTGCTTCTGCCTCCCAAAGTGCTGGGATTACAGACGTGAGCCCCTGTGTGCCTGGCTTTTTTTTTTTTTTTTTTTAAGTTGTAATTTTTAGAGCTGCTTTTATCAACAGTTGGACTATAGTTGAGGTAATGGAAGAATTTCCTCATTATTCTTACATACAGATGTCTCATTCATAACGTGGGTATCATGTGGACTTTTAAAGAGTAGTAGTATTTTATAACTAATTTTTAAACCATGGCTCACTATGGCTTTTCTTCCGAATATACACATATCACAAAAAATTTCTTTCTTTTGGGTTTCTGTACTTTCTCTGTGATAGTTATGTTATACCATATTATGTTGGTTTATTTTTGATAACTCGTCTTTTGTGGTGTGATGATAAATGCTATACTTAAGTGTCTTCCAGGGTCTTTGTTCCTTCTGCAAACTTAATGAGTTTTGTGTTCTGTCAGCTTGGTCATTAATGAAACACATCAGTATGGGAAGTTGGGAATATGAATTAAATAAGCCATTGAATTTCAACAGAAATTGTCATGTTATTTTTAAATTATAGAAAAGCCAACCATCAAACAAGTGGTCATTGATCAAGTACTCAGTATGTACTCTATCAATACTGAAATTCTCGGATTAACCATGGCCATAATGGAAGTTTGGACAACTCTGTAAATACCATTTGTCTCAGTCCATTAGTGCTACTATAACAAAATACTTGAGACTGGGTCATTTATAAATAATAGAAATTTATTCCCCATGGTTCTGGAGGCTGGGAAATCCAATATCAAGTTACTGGGAGGTTCAGTGTCTGGTGAGGGCCTGATCACTGCTTCCAGGATGGCACCTCGACCTCTGTGTCCTCACATGATAGAAGACAGAAGGGCAAAAGGGACCACAGTGCTGGTTCCCTCCAGTTCCCTAATAAGACCGCTAATCCCATTCGTGAAGGTTCCACGGGCATGCCTTCATCACCTCCTTCTTAATAATGCTACCATATCAGTGATTAAGTTTCAACATATTATGAATTTTGGGGAACACATTCAGACCATAGCACCATTTAATGGTTTATTTGAACATAAATGTTTCATTTCACAATACAGTAAAAGAGTATGGCTTATATCAAATTAGGTGTGTATTTCTGAAACTTTACGAAACTTGGTGTTTTGTGTAATTTAAAATATTTATCCCAGCGTGTATAGGAAACACCTAGAGGGTATTTCCCTTGGCTATCTCCTGAGTAACCAGAAATTAAATTGTCCTAAATCAGACTCAACTTTTTAGTCCTTCAAACCTTTTCCTCTTTGTGGTGGATCACTTTGGAATGCTAGCTCTCCCTTATCTACCATATTCACTCAATCCCCGAATCCTGTCACTTCTGCCTGCTAAAAAGCCTTTTAATCTATGCAGTTCTCCTGTTCTTTTGATTAGTACTGTAATTCAAATCACTGTTCTCCTCACGAGTTATCCAGTTATCCTATTACGTAACTGGTCTTCCTACTTTCTTCCAATCTATCCTACGCTGTGCCAGTTTTTTCTCAACACTGTAGCCAAATTGAGTGCATGAAAATGTAGATGATAAAATCTAAATTGCTTTTTAACAAGATTTACAAGTCCTTTCAGGATCTAGATCCTGCTTTTTTGCCTGCCTTATCTCATTTACTATTCCTTCTAATACTCTTCATCACAAATCCTCCAGCCAAACTAAACAGTTTTCAGATTTCCAGATGTGCCATATAGTGTCCCATCTGGGATTTTGCTCATGCTGCTTTCTCTTATTTTCTTCACTGGTCTTCACTTGTGCTCACTTGTACTTATCCTTAGGTATGAGGTCATACATCACCTCCTTGGGCAGCCTCACTTTTTTCGGTGTCGTCTGTAGGCATTTGGTGATCACCTACTTAGACACTGTGTTATGATTCCCAACTAGATGTGAACAAACTTCTGTAGAGTAGGAGCTGTGAATTATTTGTCATTGAATCCTTAGTACCTGCATTGGGCCTGACATGTAGCTTAATAGCTTCATACTTGTGAAATGAATAAATGAATGATATTTTAATGTGATTATTCTTTACTGATCATTCTGTCCAAAATTATCCAAGGGAAGGCTATAGATTTTATGAGTTCATTTTTATTTCAAGCTCGAGTTTTAATATTGGCATCCATACTAATTTTCAATATTTTTTATCTATTTCATTTACTATGTTAAGTTTATTTAGGCGTAAATCATTTTTTAAAAAATAATTCTTGACTTATTTTCTTTTTATAACTTTGAGATTTATCCCTGCCTCAGGTAGAAGATGCGCTATCCTATCTTGACCAGGTGAAGCTGCAGTTTGGTAGTCAGCCTCAGGTCTACAATGATTTCCTTGACATCATGAAGGAATTTAAATCTCAGAGGTAAAAGACATGTGTGATTGTACTAAAGCTTTGTGTGTTAATTTTGAAAGTAGGAAGATACAGCTTATTCTTACCTGCTGAAAGATAAAGGATACTTTCAGTATCTTGCCAATATTTTTTGTATTGTTTTATTGATGGAAATTACAGTGAGTAGACTTTTGTTTTCTCTGTACTGGTAAATTTTTCTTAACTGAAATTTTTCCTACTGCTTTATCTCAGTTAGGGAAGAAGCACTGGTAATGACTTGGGCTATTTGGTTTTTGAATTGGTTTAAGATACCCTAATGTTCTGGCATGTTTCACTGTCAAAAAAGAATAACTCATCTGAACAATATAGACACATACCCAGTAAGTGATTTATACTGGTATATCGAAGGTTGGGTCTTGTTTGAGGTTTGCAGCTTTGTATTTATTATCTGAGTATCTGCTTGATTGTTACCATGAGTGTGTATTCTGTTCAAAATTGTGACCAAGCTTCTTTGGATCTAAAGCTAAATGGCTTTGGAATTTCAGGGATCTTTGTATGTTGTTAATTTTGTAATGTGAAAGTTGATTTATATCCTGTGTAGAGAAAACCCAGTGGAAAGTGAATTGTTTTCTTTCTAGGGTGTTAGTCAAGCTTGCAATCCATCATTTTTCTTTTTGTTTTTTATCAGCATCGACACTCCAGGAGTGATTAGTCGGGTGTCCCAGCTGTTCAAAGGCCACCCTGACTTGATAATGGGCTTTAACACCTTCCTGCCCCCTGGCTACAAAATTGAGGTGCAAACCAATGACATGGTGAATGTGACAACTCCTGGCCAGGTTCATCAGATCCCCACTCACGGCATCCAGCCCCAGCCTCAACCAGCACCTCAACATCCTTCCCAGCCTTCAGCCCAGTCAGCCCCAGCTCCTGCCCAACCAGCTCCTCAGGCCCCACCTGCCAAAGTCAGTAAGGTGAGCACTTGGAAAATACTGTATCGTGTGAAATGCATCCCTAGAAGGCACCCTCCTTCGACATTTCCCCTTTATGTAAGTCTTAGAGACACAAGTTATGAAGATTTCATGAGAAAAGATGCAGTAGTCACATCACTGTAATAATGTGGTTCACATTTACACACCGGATATTTAGATATCTATTTAAATCAACACATCGGTAAACTCCAAGCACTTTTTCGTCCCCAATTTCTGCTTATTGTACCCATAAACATCCAAACAGGTGGTAACTTTTTTTGTATAGTAGTACTTTGACAGCACAGGCAGAAATGGTCATTTTACCATGGTCAAATTATGCTACTGCCCACAAGGTCATCTTTTTATAAAAGTTATTCCATTTACTAGGTTAGGTCATATCAAGCTAAGTGCAAGATTCTACTGATGATGATGATGAGGTGTACTTCGTCTAGAACTTTACTGTGTGACACAGTAACCACTCGCCATGTATGACTAGTTAAAATAAATTGTTTTTCAGTTGTACTAGCTACATTTCAGGTGCTCAGTAGCCACACATGGTTAGTGGCTATTGTATAGGACAGTACAAATAAAAAGCATTTACATCATCTCAGAGAGTTCTATTGGACAGGGCTAGCCTCAAAGACTTTTTTTTATGGATTTATTGTCACAATTGAGATGTTGTCTTTTTTAACATTACAGATCTGTGTAGAATGAGTTTTTTTTTTCCCTATCTATACTGGTTGAGCTAGTGAGCTTAAAAATTGCACATGAAAAATTATTCCCTGTAATTGAGGATGGCTCCAGTTTTAAAGTTTTTTGTAGAAAATCTGAGACTGAGCTATTAAGAATGTGTGAACCGTGTATAACTCCTACCCCTGCCCAGCATTATTTGAGTTGGGCTGAAATGGCCTGGCCTGAGTGAATAAGTAAAGGAGATAAATTGATCAGACACCTTGTTTCTCTTCAGTTTGAACTTTCTTTCCCTGTCAAACCCTCTGTGCTCCTGAGGAGAATAAAGACTTTTTTCTTTTTAGCCTTCCCAACTACAAGCACATACTCCAGCCAGTCAGCAGACTCCCCCACTCCCACCATATGCATCCCCACGTTCTCCACCGGTCCAGCCTCACACACCGGTGACAATCTCATTGGGAACGGCCCCGTCCTTGCAGAACAATCAGCCTGTGGAGTTTAATCATGCCATCAACTATGTTAATAAGATCAAGAACAGATTCCAGGGCCAACCAGACATCTACAAGGCGTTCCTGGAGATTTTGCACACATATCAGGTAAGAGGTTGCCCACTCAGCTTGTCTTAACCAGTCCACCCTCTGAGGCCATCTAGTCCAAGAAAAACTTGAGTAACCATTACTGTATCCATTAATTCTTACTGGAAATTAACCAGTTATAAACTGCGATGTGTGTTTATAAAGCCAGTTTTATTTGCCTCACTTGATTGCCTTGTAGCATACAGTTAGGATTTTTTTTTTTTTTTAATTTTTTGAGACTGAGTCTCACTCTATTGCCCAGGTTAGAGTGCAGTGGTGTCATAGCTCACTGCAGCCTCAAACTCCCGAGCTCAAGCGATCCTCCTGCCTCAACCTCCTGAGCAGCTGGGACTATGTGTTTGCTCTACCACACTTGACGGATTTTTCTTTCTTTTGTAGAGACAGGGTCTCGCTCTTGCTCAGGCTGGTCTCTGACTTCTGGCCTCAACAGTCCTTCCCCTCTAATATGATCTCTTTCTCTTTACAATTCTTCAGAAAGAACAGAGAAATGCTAAGGAAGCTGGAGGAAACTACACCCCAGCACTGACTGAGCAGGAGGTATATGCCCAGGTGGCTCGTCTCTTTAAAAACCAGGAAGATCTGTTGTCAGAATTTGGACAGTTCCTACCGGATGCCAATAGCTCCGTGGTAAGTTTTATTTAGAAGAAGACTTACACTATTTAGGATTATCGTCTTAGATAAATTGGAAAGTTACAATCAGAAGAGAACTTAGATGGTATTTACTTGCTTTGATAAGAGCATTTATCTCTTTGATGTGTCTTAATCAGCTTTTAAGCAAAACAACTGCTGAGAAGGTTGATTCTGTGAGAAACGACCATGGGGGCACTGTGAAGAAGCCCCAGCTAAACAACAAGCCGCAGAGGCCCAGTCAGAATGGCTGCCAGGTCCGCAGGCACTCTGGACCAGGAGCCACCCCTCCAGTGAAGGTGAGAATGGGCAGGGGCTGCTCATTTTGACTTTCACAAGCAATTCTAGTGGACAACTACTCCAGGGGTGGTCACATGTTGTTATCTTAAGCGTGTTGAGAGTTGGATCCTGGATATTCATTCGGAGCAAGTTGCTGTTTATCAGAGAAACTCAGTGCAAAGATTTCTTATCTGGCTTTGGAAAAGAATGTTAGAATAACACTAATTACTTGGCCTACTGTGCTTTTTTCAGTTCTTATTGTTTTTTTCCTATATTATCTCTGTTTGCTATGAGCTGTCTTCTCATTTTTTTGTTTGTTGCCAAGGGTTTCCAAGACTTAAATATTTTTTTCCCTTCTTCTGATTTGATGTTTTAAACCTGCTTTGTGCTAAGAAAGAAGATTATTTTTTTTTAAACTTCCCAAACATAAATTATTTATAAAGGACCAAGTATACATTCCAGTTGTATACTCATTTACACAATTTGTTTAAACATAGATTAAAACCAAAATATTACCACCACATTTATGGCTAAAATATGTTTTAAAAATTTTTGATATATATATTTATGGGGTATGTGTGATACTTCGTTACATATATAGAATGTGTAATGATCAAGTCATGGTATTTGAGATATCCATCACTTTGAATATTTGTCAATTCTATGTGTCGGGAACAATTCAGAGGAGATTCTTGAGCTTGATAATTGTTTCAGAAATAAGTGTGTGGTCTCTAAGGTCATCTTGGAAGTAGAGTGCATGTGCTTTGTGAGATCTCTTTGGTCTAGAGACCTGTCCTACTCAAGGCTCTTTGTTGGGTTGCCAGAGCTCGCTCGTTCTCTTTTTTTTCTTTTTTGAGACAGAGTCTCACTCTGTTGCCCTGGCTAGAGTGAGTGCCATGGCATTAGCCTAGCTCACAGCAACCTCAAACTCCTGGGCTCAAGCAATCCTTCTGCCTCAGCTTCCCAGGTAGCTGGGACTACAGGCATGTGCCACCATGCCTAGCTAATTTTTTCTATATATTTTTAGTTGTCCAGATAATTTCTTTCTATTTTTTTCGGTAGAGATGGGGTCTCACTCTTGCTCAGGCTGATCTCAAACTCCTGAGCTCAAACAATCCATCCGCCTCGGCCTCTCAGAGTGCTAGGATTACAGGCGTGAGCCACCGTGCCTGGCCCACTCTCTTTTTTTTTAAGAGACAAGGTCTCACTCTGTCACCCAGGCTGGAGTGCAGTGGTATGATCATAGCTCACTGTAACCTTGAACTCCTGGGTTCAAGTGATCCTCCTGCCTTGGCCTCCCAGAGTGCTGGGATTACAGACGTGAGCCACTGTGCCGGGCCAGGTTTGCCAGATCTTATCTGTATCATCTTAATCTCCAAGGCAGGACCTTTGGGCTATAACAGTAACCCGTCACATGATGTTTTTTGTTATAGTAAACACTGATGGATGGTCTGCCTTTAGAAAGCTAAGCTTGCTCCTTTCTTAGATGTAGTATATCTGTGATAGGGAGAGGGCTAGTTGTATGTATTGAATGTTGAATTCTTTAGTGAATTCTAAAGCAGTATGTAATATGGAAGAGACAGATGCGTCTGCAGAATTTAGTTAAATAACCAAAGTTAGTGGTATTTCTAATAGTAAGAGGTAGCAAGAATCAGCGCAGATATTCTACATTCTTGGATTTGTCTCCTCCCACACTTAGTTACCCACAGGTGGAAACAATATATTAGGGGCTTACAGTTCTCCACCTACTTTCTCTTTAGGCAGTGTAAGCAGAGGCTATGGCTCCTAAGAAAGTAAACTCTGAGATGGCCAAGGTAAACGTGCTGCTTCTCATGCAGTTTGTGCATTTCTTCACAGATAGAGGTGGGGATTTTTAAAAGTAAATTCTTGCCTGACAGAGTTATATTATAACATATTCATTCTCTTTAAAAGAACAATATTAAATTAGTGGGTATTGCCAACAAGATAGTTATTTCTTCTATTAGAAAAATAAACTGCCTTTTTCATAAATTTTTTAATTGAAATATTATTAAAGGTTAAAGATTGATTTCTGTCCACTCCAGGCAATGTGTGCCAGCTCTTTTTACAAATAGCCTCTTCTCCCTCAACAGGTAGGAAAACAAGGCAGTGGCATTAGATTCCAAATAAAGTTACTTTTGGCCTCTGGAAAAAGTAAGGATATTAATTCTAATACTTTGTCACAGTAATGCTGTGATTAATTTCTGGAGAGAACATTTAGGGAGTAGAATGAACTGTGAACCTCTGTTAGAGAAAGAAACTGACAGGCAAACTGAAATAGAGGAGTAGAAATCATTGAGGGTATAAAGTGAATTAGTGACTTGAATTCTCTCATTTGTTTTAAATTATTAATTACTGGTTTCCGTGATGAAACCATTGAACACAGACAAAAATAAGAGAAATCTATTCTTTGAATCTTACATGATTGTATATTTCCTTCTTTGCAGAAGAAACCAAAACTGCTCAGCCTTAAGGATTCTTCTATGGCAGAAGCCAGCAAGCATGGTGTAGGAACTGAATCATTATTTTTTGATAAGGTAAGTAAATAGATGAGTTAGATTTGATACTGGCTATTAATGCCAAAAGAAAATCACTGCATCCCCAAGAAGATTTTGTTTTAAGGGCATCAAGCTGAATAGGATTTTATATTTTTTAACATAGTTTCCAAGTTGTAAGTCCTTTCAGTCTGCTAGTAGCACTGTTAGGGTAGCTAGAGAATTGGTAGCATTGTCTGCTTTGTTTTTGTGAAGTAGTTTGTGGCAGAAGTCGTTTTTTTGTTTGGTTTTGTTTTTTTGCAACAGAGTCTTTCTCTGTCGTCAGGGCTAGAGTGCAGTGGCATCATTGTTGCTCACTGCAACCTCAAACTCCTAGACTCAAGGGATCCTCCTGCCTGAGCCACCCTAGTAGCTGGGACTATAGGTGTGTGCCTCTGTGCCAGCTAATTTTTCTATTTTTTGTAGAGATGGGGTCTCACTCTTGCTCAGGCTGGTCTCGAACTCCAGAGCTCAAGCATTCCTCCCATTTCAGCCTCCCAGAGTGCTAGGATTATAGGCGTGAGCCACCTTGCTGAGCCAGAAGACAGGTTTTTAGAAAATGCATCATGTTCCTCACAAAAGATATTTGGAGCTCCCCGTTGTATATCCAAGTCTCCATAATGGAGAGTATAGGTACCTGCATCAATTGTTGAGGACTTAAAATGACTTGTGATCTTGTAATTGTTGCGATACTTATTTGTGGTATACAGGTATAGGGTTCATGGGAATTCTGATTTAATTGTATGTTTTCTAAGCTCCCCAGGTGATTCCTATGAACAGCCAAGAGTTGAGATTACTGGTGTAAACGGTGTTGTGTGGTGCCTTAGTTTGGCTCTCCTCCTGTGTCTGACTTCCTCCTTGGAGTCAAGTTGGTGATTAGCAAGCAACTTTCATCAGGGTGGTTGCAGCTGTTGGGCTTTTTGCTGGCAGGAACCAGCCCAGATTGATAAGTGGTGATTTACTCTATCTTGCAAGTCTGGGGTTTTGGAGAAGGACAAATGATTTATCATCTCCATGACTGATACCTTGTGATCCTTTTCTGTCTCCTGTGCCTATGTGAGCTCTCCTGTAAAAGAGGCTCTGACTCGAACCATTTCTGAGGTCTGTGTGGGCACTGGGTACTTTTAGGCAAATGAGGAAGTCCAGGTCACAACCAACAAATGGCAAGAAAAGGGTGAGGAGAGCTCACCTTACAGAGCTGTAATCTTATTTACAGATTAAATAAGAGTTAAGAAATATATAAGCCAAATGTGAAATGCAAACTTTGGATTCTGAACTTAATTTTGAAAGACATTTATTAGACAATTGAAATTTGTGCATAGACTTAATATTAAATGCTATTAAGGAATCTTTTGAAAATAAGGTAATTTTTAAGAGGAATGGTATTTTTAGGAGTCCTTTTTCTTAGTGATACATACTGAAGTATGTATAGATGGAATGTCTAAGATTTGCTTTGATTCAGTGGTGGGGAAATGGGTATAGATGAAATAAAATTTATTATATATTGATCATTGAGGTTTGGCGAGTACATAGGGTTCATTAGACTTCTCTAGTGTTTCTTCAAAAGCTAATAAAAATTAAATAGAGTATAATAGTATCAAAGGTAAAGTACTCTTTCGTATTTAGCATTAAAAGTCCATATTCTCGACCGGGCGCAGTGGCTCATGCCTGTAATCCCAGCTCTCTGGGAGGCCGAGGTGGGCGGATTGTTTGAGCTCAGGAGTTCGAAACCAGCCTGAGCAAGAGTGAGACCCCATCTCTACTAAAATTAGAAAGAAATCAATTGGACAACTAAAAATATATAGAAAAAATTAGCTGGGCATGGTGG
>CAUYSK010039314.1:0-10846 GCA_963575035.1 Avahi laniger | reverse complement strand
GAGGAAGGAGAAATTAGAGATGTAAGATACTACTGCTAAATAAAGAGGGAAGATGTGGGAATAATACATTAAAAATGTAGAAGGGATAGAGTAAGGACCACAGATCTAGAGATGACTGTTGTGAAGGAAGAAGGATTGTGAGGGGTGAAGGAGGGAGGAAAGAAAGAAGTTAGGAAGGTGATTTTGGAGTTGAGGAAACTTGAGAGGACTTCAGATGACTTCAGTATATTCACACTCAAAGAGAAGCTTAGATTATTGCTGCTCTAAAGTTTACCGGAAGCAGGAGGGAGTACTAGAATTGGGGTGAACAATAGTAACTTATTTTTCCTCCCCATAACTGTGAGACATCAAATATACATGTTGTATTAATGTTAATTAATCAAATGAGATTAATTTAACTATAGAAGCATCAGCTGCTTTTTTAAGATAGCTAAATTTTTGGTAAGGTAATTGTTTCATAAAAGTTTTTGAAAGACTAACATGGTAACCAAATTAATTTTAGAAAGAAAGAAAATTATAGAGTTCATTCCTTGGATATTAACATTGTTATTTGCAGTGAATATTGCACTGATTTTGATATATCAAGAGTTATTAATATCTAATAATTCTGAAGTGATTTGATTTTTCCTTTTTGATAAATATTTCAATATTAAAAACTTAGTATACATTCTTTCTTAGATGTGTTGTTGTGGCTTCTTACATGATTGTATCAAGAAAGTTTAAGATGACTAACCCAGAGGGTACAAGAAATGTAGGCATACCAATAACCCATATAACTAATGAAAAAGATGAATATTTTCATTAACTAGCATTCTACAAATGAATCCAAGCTTATCAGTTCAGAATACTTTTTCTGATGAGACATGAAGCATATTCTCAACTGACTGCATGGCAACTGCGTACTTCCTAAATCATAGGATGAATTGAAGAACATGATAAATAACTATAGTATAATGGCACAAGGAATTCTGCTGGGTTCTGTTAAGATATGCCGTAGCATTCTACTATCAACTTTGATGGTTATTCTCTCAGGGTCATGATTTTCTCCACTGATTAACGATCACTTTTCCCCTCATCAATCAGCATGTTCACACAGATATATGTCCACTTTTCTATTTAGTCAATACAAATAGCTAATAGATGGTAGAATTTGTGAGTGACTCTTTGAGATGTTGTATGCCTGGGGCCGGGTACATCTGGTGTCTCCCCAAGTGGTTTGTTGAAGTTTTTTTCTTTTTTAGTTAGAAGTATTTCTTAAAGAAGAAGTATTCTATCACAGGTTTAGCTTCCTTTAAACTCTCAATTTATACACTAAAAATGTTATTTTCTGTCTATTTCTATAAAGACGGCCTTTTACCTCACTCTTCTAAGTAGTCCATTTTAACTCAATGTATGGATTTGTTAGCAGAAGACGACCTAGAAGTGACATCAGAGGATGAACAAGAGAGGTGTGAAGAAAGTGAAAATAACCAGCCACAGGTACGTAAAGATTTAAATTTAAATTTCCGGTTTAACATTATTTTCTTTATTTTAATAATGTAACTGGACTAAGCTTTTAGAATAAATAGTTCATAATTTACTATTTTATAATTTTAAATCAGTTAAAATAGTTACAAAACTTAAAATATTCTTAGAATCTCTAGTAACTTATAGCTAATATTTACCTTGGAATTGAGGCAAATGTATTTGAGAATTTTGTTTGCTCTTCCATTTTTATAACCTCCTTACATGATAAAGAGGGTGACATCAAATATTGAATTATAAGCAATAGAAATTACGAGCAATTTAACAGTGATGGCCAAGGAGTTGGATTCACGTCAAAAGAGTAACCATTGCCAGTGGGTCAAAATTTTCAGTTTTATATTGTCAGTCATTAATGCCATGGTTAAAGATTTATTCTTCCTTGTGGTCTCTAGTTGACTTCATCGTGTATGTCCAGGGTGAGAATGGGGTCATAAAGTCATCTCTACTGTTAAGAGAATCATACCTTTAAGAAGGGGGCCCTTTGGTGTTAGGGTGCAAACAACTTTCTAACTTGTTTTAATGTGGGAAATCATGAACTATTATTACATTTTAAAATTCACTGTCATTGGTGGATGTTAGACTGGTAGTGACCTCTGAGTGGAGGTTTTTCCAAGTTCTTGGTGTTAATCGGAAAAAGAATTTCCGGCTGGACCACGTAATACAAGCAAGAAGCTTTTTATTGAAGGAAGCAACAATGCACTCCCTCAAGAGTAAGAGTGGGCAAGCTTGAAAAGAGCATCTGCATCAGGAGGAAGTGAATTTTGGTGTTTTCAAGTCTTCCCAATTGAGAGGAGGAATATTCATGACTAACAGGCTGACTTTTGCTAGAATTTGGGTAGTAATTCCTAAAACTGGGTTCACTCACGTTTTAATACTTTATATGGTTGTCTTTAAGCTTTCTTGGTGATTTCAAGGGTGGAGCAATTTTAAAACCACAATGTAAATGGTATTGCGTTGGCCAAAGTTCATGTAAAATGACAGAGAGAATAATGACGAGCTAGTTGAAGGTGGTTCTTGCCTGTGATTAACAGCTCCTCTAGTTAGCTCCTTCCCGAGAGTTATTTGCTTTGACACCTGCACCCACTCTGCAAGCCCCCGCATCTGATCTCAGCCCTGTCTCTGAGACTTCTACTCCAACAAGACTGTATTAGGACAACTCTTAAGCAGATAGTCCATCTAGATTCATGACATTGTCACATTATGACATATGATTTCAATTAAAATTTAAGAAATTGCTTTTCTTTCTAATTGGTGTGTTGATTTTGGCTCCTGGTAATTTAAAGTGTCGTACTCCCCAGTTAGCAATCTTTAGGAAAAGTACTGAAGTGCTAGTCTTGCTAGTTTCTCTTCATTGATTACCCGATCCATTCTGATTTTCTAATTATAAAAAGCTCATATGTGAAATGGAGTTATTGAAAGATATAATTGTATGTAGAAATAGATTATGTCTGTTATCTAAATGATAGGAGTTCAGAATAATTTTTTCATAATCGTTATTCCTTAATCACTGTAAGTTTCTCTATCATCGCTCTTCCAAGTGGCATAAGGACTGGGAAGCTAATTTATCCATATACCACATAATCTTCTGAGCAAGAATAAGTGTACAGTAAGTTAATAAAAATGTGTAATAAGGTCTAGGGCTTTTTCACCCTCTAGTGACTTCAAGATGAGTTGCATTTATTTGAACAATAAAATGAAAATGGAAGGGGAAGGAAGCAGTGACTGAAAAGAGATCAATATGTGTCTAACCTTGAGAGTTGCAGCAAATATGCCCAGCCAAATGAATCTGTTTAATGTACATTTATGTGTGCAAGGTTCATCTGTTTGACTCCAACTGTTGGAATTTACAATTCCATCGTGACTGCTTTAAATATTATTGACCGGAAATACATATACTTCCACATAGTTTTTAAAATCAGCACTCTCAAATGTTTGTTGAATCAGACCTTTACATTATATTGGTAATAACATAAAAGATTTGACCCGTATGATTTTTATCATCTAAGTAGAAAAATTCTCAGCCAAAAATTTAGTATTTGACTCCAAAGTGGAAGTGTGAGTTCTGTACATTGAGTTTTAAAGCTAGACAAAAATCTAGAGATATTCTTTTTTAAATGTAAATGTAGATGAGGGCTGCCCCCACCCCACTAAGGCATCTAGTTATTTTGCCAAAGTCACACAGTTAATTTATGTGACTAGTTTGAGTAGTAGTTTAATCTGGTAATTTACCTGATTCGGTGTGATGCAATTGCATCATTTCTTTTGGTGCCATAAGATGCTAGGTAATGCCACTTTAGGAGTTTTGAATGAACCATTTAATATTTCTTGGTTTTACTCCAATTATCAGTAGGTGATGGAGCAAAAGTAGATAATTACTTATACTGTACATCCTCCAGCTATAAAATTTTGCGGTTATTGAATGTGAAATTTGGGAAGCATCTCATTTTTCAGAACTCCATGCTAGCAACTCGGCAATTGCACTCTGCTACTTGTGTTGTGGCAAACTTGGCTCATATATATTTGTGAATATCTTCATTTTTTGATATCTCTGTATCCAAGTGAAAAAAGAATAATAAAAGGCAGTGAGCAAAAGATTAACTTGCTACAGAAAAGGGAAAGCTTCCTTTCTGTTCCTGAAGCCTTACAATGTTGCATCCTCTAAATCTGGCTATTTAATGTAAAATCCAGGTAATAAGACAGAAGAAGACATGTTTTATGTCTTTGTCTTTTTCTTTCTGTTTCTGCCAGTCAAATGGAGGTGGAAATTCCTATTAGCCATAGAAGAGTGGATGTGAACAACAGCAAAAAATTAACAAGGGCCCTTTTAGAAATTTTGAAAAATTCTGTTTCATTCAGTCAAACAAAAATGAAGTAGACTTTACAAAAATTTCAATAGTACTAAAATTATAACTATGTGTAATAATACAATTAAAGTAATCACAAAATATTTAATGATTAAAAATATGACAATTAAGATTAGTCAAGTGATAAAACCAATGAAAAGAGAAAAAGTTATTTCTATTGATAAAGTAATAACAATTATTCTTACTATCAAACTTTCATTAAAGGTTGAAGAAAGAGAGAAGCACAAAAGCAATAAAATGGCAGTATCAGGAAACCTATATGATGGTGCTGGTGATGACAGTGACCATGATGCCTTACTTCACGAAAGAAAGAGCGGAAAAACTGACAGTCGGCAATTTCCTAGGATGGAGAAGGAAGTGTGTGATCGGTAAGCCTGTAGCAATATTCAACAGTACATAATTTTATTGTACAATACAATTAATTCTAATTAGACTAATATTCATGATTAACAAATCATGAATATCATTATTATGCTTTTCTTAGGTATATTATCATAATATCATAATCCTTATTATGCTTTTCTTAGGTATATTCAGCCTCACTTGGTGATCAGAAAAATGCACATTAACAATGAGATAACATATTTTCCAATCATACTGGCATTTTGTTGTAAAGACATAAGCAGTGTTGGCAAATGTGAGGAAAATGCATTCTCATACACTATTGGTAAATGAAATTAATAAATCTTTTCTGAAGTGCAATTTAGTAGCATGTATCAACATTTCAAAAATGTCACTCCTTTAACCTAACAGAAGCTTAGGAACTGGGGCTAGATCCTACAGGAAAACATGACTTGTGTAAACACACATTAACACAAGTTAGGGACGTTTATTCTATATTATACATAACATAAAGGAAACCAATATATACATAGCATATGCTAAGGATATATAATATGTGCATGTTAAGAATATTTATACAAGTGTGTTACGTATATACATGGATATGTGTGTTAAAGACAGTTATTGTAACATCATCATATCAAAAACTTAGAGATAGTCTAAATATCCATCAATAAGGAAATGGTTACGTTTTCATATCCATGTAATAATGTCATATGCAACCATTCAAACAATGAGGTTGGATCTGTGCTGATTATTTCACAATTGACAGATATTTAAAGCATTTAGTTTGATGACACATTTTAAGCAAATTGTGTTAGAATTCTTGTAATATCTGCTGAGGTTCAAAAAGAAGCTGCATGCTGCATTGCAGCTCTACCTTGTTCCCAACAAAACTGCTAGTTATTCAATTGTTGGATTTTTGTTCTCAATGCACGAGTGCTTACCTATTGGACCCTCACATTAATCCAGATATTGCCAAGGGATTGCATATCCATATCCCATATAAACGTTTCCATATTTTGGGTAAAACTTATTAAAATACATCAAAGGATCTTTAATCTACTAACCAGGTGTTAGCCAGCTCTTTCTATAGAAAGACAGACAGTAAATGTTTTAGACTTTGTGAATCACAGGGTCTCTGTTGCTGTAGTCCACAAACTGTCATAGACGGTAAGTGAACAGACATTGTGGCGTCCCAATTAAACTCTACTTACAGACAGTGGGCTTGACTTGGCCCCAAGGCACTAATTTGCTGACCCTTGTGCTAAAACCAAGGTGCTGCTAATGCAGTGAATCTTCTTTTTAAGCTTAGATACCCTGACTACATGCCATTAACCTTTTTTTTAAAGATAATATATATCAGTATGCATCATACCATATTTTCAACAGTGACATCATATTACATAACATACAAAAATTCAGTTTAAAAATGAGATTAGTTTCTGCATTTTCCCCTTTTATTCCTGTCATTGAATCAATATTTTAGTATGAATGATTGCTTTGTATATTTGATGAGTATAAAATATCCTGCAGTTGGATCATTTTTTAAAAGGCAAAAATACTGCTCTTGAATGTTTTGGTCTTCCTGTGGTCTTTTTTTATGAGTATGAGCAAAATGATAATCAGCTTATACAACTGAGAAATGTTCAAGGTGTCTTGTAATTCTATAATTTTTGTGAATTTATTGTTTAATACCTTGGTCTGGCATTTTTTAAAATGCCATATGTATATAATTTTGAAATCTTTAAAGTGTGAAAATATACTATATAATTATTGCATAGTGATTGAAATATATAGCTAAACAAGAAGAGCATTAGAGCATCCTTGATCATGCTACTTAGGTATGATGGCCTTGAAAAAAATTGTCTCTGCTCATGGACTCAAATTTTTTTTCTATTCACTCTTTTTTTTTTTTTTTTTTTTTTTGAGACAGAGTCTCACTTTGTTGTTGCCCGGGGCGAGTGCCTTGGCGTCAGCCTAGCTCACAGCAACCTCAAACTCCTGGGCTCAAGCGATCCTCCTGCCTCAGCCTCCCGAGTAGCTGGGACTACAGGCATGTGCCGCCATGCCCGGCTAATTTTTTCTATATATTTTTGGTTGTCCGATTAATTTCTTTCTATTTTTAGTAGAGACGGGGTCTCGCTCTTGCTCAGGCTGGTCTCGAACTCCTGAGCTCATACAATCCGCCCGCCTCGGCCTCCCAGAGAGCTAGGATTACAGGCGTGAGCCACTGTGCCCGGCCCTTCTATTCACTCTTGAACTCATTCCAGCAATTTTCACTCCCATCACTGCTGTAAAATTGGTTTTCTCAAAGTTACCACTGATTTTCACTTTAATAAATCTAGATATAATTTCTTAGACTTCATTTTACTGAATCTATCAACAATCTTTTCCCCAGTGAAAAGCTCTCTCCTCCATAATCCTTCTTTCCCTTGACTTTCAGGATATCACTCAATCACCTGGTTTTTCCTCCTTCCTCTCTAGTTCATCGTCTTAGTCTGTGTTGTGTGCTTGTCCTCACACCCCACCTTCTGCACATTGAAGTGTCCCAGGGCTCAGGCCTCAATCTTCTTTCTCATGACTTTGACTACCTTGTGTGTGCTAATGATTTCTCTAATTTCAGACCTATATACCAAACTGTCTACTTGACCCCTCTCTTTCGGTAGCTGTTGGGTATCACAAACTTATCAGGTCCAAAATTGAGCTTTGTGCAGTGGCAGTGTCATAGCCAATGAGGTTTATCCGAGGAACGATTATTGCTAATTGAAAACTTTTCCCAAAATTGAGCTACTGATGTTGTTTCTCATACTTCCCCCTCATGGAGTCTTTCCTACTTGAGTTAGTGGCAATCCTTCCAGTTACTCTGACAAAAATTTTGGGGTAATCTTTGACACATCTCTCTCTCTCTCTCTCTCTCTCTCTCTCTCTCTCTCTGTCTGACATCTAATATCTAATATCGCAGCAAATCTTGTCAGGTCTTCCTTCAAAATATACGCAGGAGCCTTTCACATCTTGCTTGTCTAAGCCACCACCATCTGCTGTCTAAATGAGTGTAATAAACTGCTAAATGGTCTTTTTTTTCCCTAGTCCTCTTTTCATCAATGGTTAACCCAGTGCTCCTATTAAAACAAGTCAGATGATGTCATTCCTGTGCTCAGAGCATCCCCGTTGCCTCCCATTTCAGTCAGAGTATGTGTCACCATTCCTCCTAGTACCTAAAATGCTGTGCGTGATCTGACCTTTAGTCCCTCTGACTTAATTTTTCATTTTCCTATTTCATTTCCCTTTACCTCTGCTACTGCTTCACTGAACTTCTCGCTATTCCTTAAACTCCCCAGGCACACCTCTGTGCTTGGCAGTTCTCTCTCTTTTAAATGGTTTCCCTCAGATGTCTTCCTGGCCACTTTTTGTCTATTTCTTCAGTTCTTTACTTAACAACCATTTTCTCAGCAAGGCCTTTTCTAGACATGCTAACATGTCGCTCCATAAATTAATACTGCTATCTTAGAGACAGAAATGATCTCAGGAGTTTTACAGGGCTTTGCCCTGAAGGAATATGTGAATGTGTTAGTTCGCGTATCAAAGGCTGCCTCGCCTCAGGAGGACATCTCAAAAGTCAGCAGCAGCTGCTTTCCAAGGTGATGCTGCAGTCTGAAACCCGTGGTTCTCGCCTGCATGGAGCCGAGCCACGGGGTGAGAGCTGATCAAAGAGTGCCCGCCCTGGAGACAGACACCTGTGGCTAAAAGCAGTTAGCCCAAGGGATAGTTCCTGCTTGACTCCTGATTACCTGTCTCAATCCACAATAACTAGATAAAGAAATATGGAGCCATTATATCTCTGTTTAACCCTTCTGTTAAGTCATAAATTTACCTTAGAACTTAGAAGTTTGTCTTGGTAAGATTTCATAACCGTTTGTTCACATGGATAGAGTTAATTAAAGGATCTATAGAAGCCTTTTGAAAGACTTTTAACCGAAAATGAACTACCTGTTATTATGTAAATCTGTTACCCCTGGCAACCGATCACTGTACCTATAAATACTGATGTAAAACTTCACTCCTGGCATCACAATTCATGGGGATGTTGTGGGGTCCCCGAGTATCCCGCTTTTCTTTATAAATCTACAAAACCATACCTTTCTCTCTGTGTACTCTTTTATTTCTATTATTTTCTATTTTCTATTATTTTCTTATCCTTTGTGACAACCCTTGCCTAAAAGACCTGATTTTTTGCTGGGAGCGTAGCTACCTCCCTGCACTAACATTTCCACCATCCCTCTTCTCCCACACATAAGCATCTCATTATCCTGCTTTACCTTTTCTCCTCTAACATAGGATGTAGTTTGCCCATCTGTTCTGTTTACTATCATTGTGTGTTTCTTTCACTCTCATGAGTAGGACATTTGTGTGTTCACTGCCATATCCCCTGTGCCTAGAAGACAGCCTAGCATGCAATGTAGTAAGTAGCTACTCCACACATTTGTATTAACTGAGTGTATGGAGTTTATCCTGTGGGTATTGTTCTAATCATCAGACTAATTCTCATTTAAAATCACAAGGATGGAAAAACATGCACCACATGTACTCGCCATCAAATCGGTACTAACTGTTCAACACTAAGGTGCTCACATGGTAGTAATACTCATTGGGTGCTGGTCATGTGGAGGATTGGGGGGGATAAACTCACAACTAATGGAAGCAGAGTGCACTGTATGGGTGAAGGGCAGGCTTGTAGCCCTGGCTTGGGTGAGGCAAATGCATTACATGTAACCAAAATGTTTGTACCCCCATATTAACCTGAATTAAAAAAAAATAAAGCTATAAATACTTTAGGGATCATTTAGTAGAGTAGAATTTTTCATTTTTGTGAGGGTCAGTAGATTTCTCTGTAAGATTTATAAAAGCCAGAATCCTTTCATTAAAAATATGAACATAAGCACGTATACAAATATTTTGCATAAATGTTATTTTATTTTATTATGAACTTATTTTATCATGTAAGTAGAATATTAAAAAAAATTGTGAATAAAAAAAGTGTGACATGGGTTCATTGTGACAATTTTACCTGGCAATTATGCATTTTTTTGAATTCTTTTGGATATTTCTAATAAGCTATTTTCTGTATATCAATTTGTTTCCCTTTAGGGAGAAAAGCCCAATAATGTGTTTACTCACTATTTATTCTTTTACTGTAATATGATTGTTTTAAATATGGTAAGACAGATCAAAGGAGTTGCAAACTTCATTTGTGTTTTATTAAGAAAAGTAAAATATAAGAAAGGTAAATTTAATGGACTTAAAAATTCTTTCCAAAGGATGATGAGCCTTCAATATCTGAAATAAGAAGATAAAATTGGAATTTAATGGTTTCTCTAGTAAGAGAAATGTGCTGGTGAGGCACAGTTTCTTCTGACAGAGCAGCTGCTGATCTTCTACACGGTTTGGGGAAGAGTGGCACTTAAGGACTGGCAGCGTTTCAGAGGAATACATAGGTTGACATCATCTGCATCAACCCCACAGTGGTTCAGCGGTGGGCACTCCCAGGCATGTTTACCGGAATGAGTTTGTGTCTGGCCGGCTGCCTTTCAGAAGCAAGTGGCTGACATTTATTGGTGAATGAGGCCAGTGGTCACTGATAGCTTGACTAGATTGAAAACTGCTTGGGCGTGGCTACTTGTTACCATGGCTACAGATCAATCATTTTCTAAGTGTGAGCACCAGATATTTTCTGTTTAAAAGTTGCCTTCTATCAACTATGTTCAAAATGAAACCTATTTGTTATTCCAGAACTGTAGACTTTTTTTTTATTTTTTATTTTTATTTTATTTCAGCATATTATGGGAGTACAGATATTTAGGTTACATATGTTGCCCTTGCTCCCCCTCCCCCCCAAGTGCAAGCTTCAAGTCAATCCCCCGGGAGGTGCACATCGCCTCCTCCCCCCGCCCCCGCCCAACATCCAATAAATGTTATTCTTATATGTGCACTTAAATGTTGATCAGCTAATACCAATTTGATGGTGAGTACATGTGGTGCTTGTTTTTCCATTATTGGGATATCTCGCTTAGTAGAATGTGTTCCAGCCCTTTCCAGGAGTATATAAGAGGTGCTAT
>CAUYSK010039311.1:0-31409 GCA_963575035.1 Avahi laniger | reverse complement strand
CACTTCAGACTTTCGATTCTAGCTGCAGTATTTCAGCCAGGAATACAGTTAATTAGAGTCCTTCTTTTGTGTCATATGTAAAACAACCTTCTTCTACAACTATTTTTTACAATGAGGAAATCATTTAGTATCTTCTTTTTTAATTGAATATCCATAACTGTAAGTGAGCAGCATTCAATACAATCCGAGCACAGTTTTATAGGATAGATTGAGCTAGGTCAGCAAGCTCATAGACAGCTGGTTCATCACCACCAGGTTGGTGTGTAAAATCAGCCATCGGTCTCCTGTGAAAAACAGGATTTAACACTTTAAGTGCAGAGCGAGACTCTGTCTCATAAAAAAAATAAATAAAAATAAAAATAAAATCTTTAAGTGGACAGACATCTTTTTCATTTAAAAAACGACAAATGTTTCTTATAACCAACACTCATGGTCTCAAGTTATTATACAAGTTGACGATTTGAGCGACAGCTGTGGAAGATCACAGAACTGAGGTGTCTGTAAGAAGCTCCTGCCGGAAGGAGTAAGAGGGGCTGAGCTTCGAAGTCTGGGCCAGGTGAACTGTCCCCGCATCCCTCACCCCAGACGCTGCCCACGGAGAGCGTAGGCGATGGGGGCGGGAGGAGGAGGCGGTGAGGCTGGGGTTCCTTGGGCTTAGAGATGTTGTTCCTGGATCTGTCCGTTGAAGGATAAGGAGGGAAGTGACGTCCCACCAAGGCCAAGAGGCTGAGGAACGGGAAAGCAAGGCCCTCCGCAGACCTCCGAATACCGGCCCCCGCCCCCCGCCTGGAGGAGCCCAACTCCACAGCTCAGTGGGTGGGTGTACCTGTCGCACCATGTCCCCCTGTGCTGAGTCTTCTGGAAGCTGTCTCTGCAAATGTGAGGACACACTAGCACTTCAGGTAACCTGCACGGCCCAGCCCCGGCACCAGAAAACCGGCCTTCCCCACGGGGAGGCTTAGAGACGGTCTGCACGCACCTCCCTGCCCTCTCTGCTTTCTCTCGCTCCACCTCTTTCTCCCACCCCGGTTGCCCCACTCCGATCTTCTTTCCATCCCTTTGTCTCTGTCCTCCCCTCTCGGGTCTGCCTTTGGCTTTATCTGGCTTTGATCTGAAAGCTGAAGTCTCTCTCCCGGCCTCCGCTCGCCCCAGTGGACTCCTGGGTGAGCTCTCTGAGCCTGCGGAGGAGACGCTGCCACGTGGTCTGGAGCTCAAAGGCCCCCAGCTAGTCCCCGCTCAGAATCGTATTTCAACATGATTGGTTTCCTTTTAGCCCTGTCTACTCTATTTTACATATTTAAAACATTATTCTGGGAGGTACAGAGGCTTTCACATGTTGCCCAAGGGATCTGCCTTAGGTTGGCTTCCTTTAGAAGCAGATCAGGGACAAAGCTTTGAGGGCGGGAGGTTGCCTGGGAGGAAATCCCGGGCATCTGGGACAGAGCAGTGGGACAGAGAGGAAGGGACAGACAGGCAATACAGGGTGCAGGAGTGAGCACCCTGGGCCACGGGCTCGGCCCCACCGGGCCCCTCTACAGACTGCTGTACAGAGCGTCCCTGTGTTCTCCTGCCCTTATGGAAGCTGGGGTGTTATCCCCAAACCCCATCTTAGTTGAGGGCTGCCCCCAGGGCATGGGCACCTGGGCATTCCTAGCCTGCCCTACCCACAGCAAGCCCTCACAGTCTCAGGTACCTGTAGGCACCTGTAGGAGAAGCCATCCGAATGGCACGTGGGTGGGGCACAAACAGCCTTGGCCACAGGCCCCAGCCTGGAAGTTAGGAACACTCCCACCCCCGTCTCAGCTCCTGTTGGCCACTCTGTCAAGTGGGACCTTCATCGACTCTCTCTCTCTCTCTGCCCCCCAGCACCACAAATTCCCTGCATTCCAGGGAGGGCATCATCTCAGCCTCCAGCTGCTGCAGAGGACATGGGAGGGGCACAAACTGTGCAGCTCAGCATCTCCACTGGAGGCCCAGCTTCAGCTCTCACAAAAGAGCTCACTTTTCCTTGCCCCCTCTCCACCTCACTTCATCAACAGGAAGAGCCGGGCCTTTCCACCTTACTTGGGCCACTGCCGGCCTCTGCCCACAGCCCTCCTGCGCCTGGTTTATGTGTGACGCTGCCACCTCTGACAATCCCCACCACAGGGAAAGTCCATTTTCTTTGAGGGGAGAACATAGACTGCTTACGAGAGACTACAGCGGGATGATTTATTGTGGAACTAACTTGCATTGTGTTTTCCATTTTTCCCCGCCTAACCCCGCCCCCGTGCCCCTGAGCTCACCACCTGAGCCAGCCTAGACAAAGGACTTTGGATCCCTTGCCTGGGGAAGCCTCAACTCAGAAGTTCCTTCGGGAGAGGACTGAGGGTGTGGTGGGGAGTGTCTCGGGGAGCCCAGGGCCTTGAGGGCCGCTGGGGAGAGAGGCCCTGGGCTGGGAAGCAGCCAAGGTAGGTGAATCACCCTGGGGCTGAGACTCTCCCCAGCTCCACAGCCCTGGCACGTGGCGGGGGGCAAGGCCTCGGGAAGCTGAACCCCGGCACCTGGACTCCAGAGTCCACAAATATCCCTGTACCCAAATCTGTGACAAGCAGAGGAGCCCTTGCCTTCAGGAGACCTCAGGACCTTGACAATGAGAACATCATAAACTCTGAAGGGCCCGAAGTGGAGAGGAGCTCCTGAAGCCATGTTGGACCCTGAGGCCACCCTGAGGGCGGAAGGAGGCACCCTAGGGAGAGGGGACAAAGAGGTAGGAACCTAGGTCCATGGGGCCTGGGAGCCTACACACACACACACACACACACCCTGACGCTCCTTCTCGGACCTGGTGGACAAAGCTGAGAAACAACTATCTGCTTTGTTTAAGCTGCTTTATTTTCAGTTTTCTGTGTCACGCAGCCTTTTCATGAAGGTCCCGGTTGGAGAGTGTGATTGGCAGACTAGAATCTGTAGACAGTTTCTTCCGCTTGCTACTTCCGTGTGTGTTCTACAAAACCACCCAGACGACAGGGTTGAACAAGTCTTGTGACTAGAGGAGTGGGCAGAACAAGAGAGGAAGCGGCTTTTCTATCGCCCCTGCCAAGCCTAGAAACTTCCCCGGCATAATGCAGGTCACGTGTGTCCCAAACTGCACAGCAGACAGCCTGTAGGGGGCGGGAAGGGACTGCCAAAGACATGGCTGTGCTGGAGGCCTTTTCTCTTTAATATTTCAACTTCTGTCCAGGAAGGCTTGGGCTTTCTGGGGACAGAATAATTTTTTTTAATTTTATTTGTCTTACTAAATATTAAATTAATACAAAAGAGCATTTGTAAAAGATACAGAAATGAAGAATAATGGTACAAAGAATGACAAAGTGACCTTTAAAATCTGAGGCCAATTCATCTAAAACAGTTCAAGCCACCTATAGCTGTTGGTTTTACTGCAATAACCAGTATTGGACCACACGTTACTTAACCTACCAGGCCTGGCAGAAATCTTTCATAACCATGAAGATAACGAAGGAAATGTGAAAACAGGCAACCTGTGTGATGGAAAGTGGGAGCTAATTAAGGCACGTGGCATGAAGAAAGGACTGAGGATGTTCTGCAGGCAACGCAGGAAGGAGAATTAGCCTGCGTGCATCCATGTTAAACTCACACGAATCTTCCGTTGGTTGGCAAGGATCCAAAAGTTTGACATCAGAGTGTGTGAACGAGCCAGAGGGAAAACAGACTTCCCATGGGTGGCTGGCAGCAGTGCAAATGGCAGTCCCACGGAGCAGAGCCTGCAGTGTCTACCTAAATTATAAATGCATGAACCCTTTGACTCAGAAAGTCTCATCCCATAGATGGAATGGGAATCCATCCTATAGATTCACCCACACAGAGGCAAACTTGTTTAAGTATAAGGTTATTCATTGTGGCAGTATTTATAATAACAGCAGATCCGAACCAGGGACAGTGGTTCACACCTGTAATCCCAGCTACTTGGAAGACTAAGGTGAAAGGATCACTTGAGGCCAGGAGTTCAAGTCCAGCCTGGGCAATATAGCAAGACCCCACATATAAAAATAATAAGAAGAACAACTGTTTAAAAATAGCCCAATGTCCTAGCAATGGAAGACTGGTGGAAAACACAAGCCTGGTATAGCTACCAATGGAATACTATACAGCTGTCAAAAAGAAAAAGGCACGAAGAGAGCTTTATGTGCTGATATGGAAGTATATCCAGAATACTTAGTTAAAATTTTAAAAAGGAGCAGAATGTATATAATATGCTTTTTTGCGTAAAGAAACATTGGAAGAATAAGGCACTGTTATAGTGAAAATGGTTACTTAGAAGAACAAAATGACAGAAAGCATAGAGGGCAAGGATGGAGTAGGAGTGATATTTCTCATGTAACTATTGATATCATTTTCATTTTGAACTATACAAATGTATAGTTTAAAAGGTTAGCATTTTTAAAATCCACGTAGGGATGATTTATTAAAATTAAAGAAATACTGAGAGCAGACATTTAGTAAACAAGAAATAAGGACATGGATCAAAAATAGTTGTGTTTTGTTTTTTCTGAGCAAGTCCCTCCTCTGTTCCCATGCCCTACTTTTCATAAAAACAAAATTTCCAAACCCTAAGGCATGTCAGGAAAACTTTGCCAAGGAAAACGCCGAGAATTTGATTGGCACAAGAGCCCACAATGCAACAAAGACAAAGCCATAAAATGTTCCAGATGACTTGAGAAGCATGTTATCTTTATTATTTGGGGTTATGAAATGTGTATGAAATGTCACATTCCTTATTTTTTTTCAATCAAATGTAATCTGCTCTCTGCCCCAACTTGCCAGACTGGGAAGGAATTCAGCCCTAGTCATTAGTGGAGCTCTCTCCTCCCTCTAACATATTACAAAGTATCAGGGGCTTTGGCCATGCCGGAAAAGCTGGAAGTGAGGCTAGGTCCTTAGTACCCAGTGGCAGCTACCTTAGTCAGCTCCAGCTGCTGTATCAGAATACCAGAGACTGAGTGACTTAAACAACATTTATTTCTCACAGTTCTGGAGCCTGGGAAATCCAAGATCAATGTGCCGGCAGATTTGGTGTCTGGAGAGGCCTGTGGTACACTGGCTGCTACCTTCTCAATACCCACGGCATGGAGAGGGAGCTCGTGTCTCCTCCTCTTCTCCTAAGGACACTAATCCCACGTGAAGGCTCCACCCTCATGACCTCATCTAAACCTAATCGCTTCCAAAGGGCCCCACCTATAAATACCATCACGCTAGGAGGTCAGAGTTGCAACATATGGATTTCACGGGGGAGGCACACTCGGTCCATGGAAGTAGCCATTGTTTCTGTTGCTCCCTCTGCTTTCAGAGGCTATGGTCAAGGCCTAGAGTGATGTCCTCTGGGTCAGACCCAGCACTTCCCCTCACATGAGTGACATGGAATCTCCCTGGGGGGCCTGCCTATGTGCCCCTGGCAGGGAGAAACTACCCAGCTTCTCTGGGCATCCTCAGCAATCCTTCGGCCTGAGTGTGCTCTAGGCAGAAGTAGGGGCCTGGGTCTCCACCATTCGTGGGGGAACGGCACCACATTTCCAGGTCCTGGAGAACCTCAGCGTCTGCTCAGCACATACCCACAGCCCGCTCCTGCTTCTCCTAGCTTAGGTGTTTGCACATAACACCAACACCACCCACCTTCTCCATACTCACGAAAGAAGCTCAAAATTGGGAACAAATAGCTCAGTAACTCTCTTGGTGAGGGGAGTATACATAGAGCAACAAGAACAAAAGAAAAAGTAATTCCACAATAAATTACCCTGCCACCAGCCTGGCCTGGGAACTTAAATGAATTCTCATGTAATGAAGAACTGGGAGATGCCACCGCCACAGTCTGGCAAAGTAAGCTGCAGGAGATGGATTCTCACGGTGCCAGGAAACTGCTCACCATGGGCATGAGGGCTCTGGTCTGGGTAAGGACACAACTGTTCCAGCTTCCTGTCGCTGTGGAACAACTCTCCCAAAACTAGTGGCTGAGAACAGCCGGCTCTTCCTGACATCTTATGGTTGCGCCTGCCGGTTTGGCAGCTCTCCTGATCCTCTTGGTGTTGGCGGGGGTTACCAGGCATCCATAGGAAGACGGCTGGCCTGAAGTGTCCAAGACACCTTCCTTCACATTTTGTCACCTTTGTGGGGACAGCCGGGCTCTGCTAGTGGTGGACCAGCGTGCTACACATGCCACTCCAGCACGGCAGTCTCGGGGAACTTGAACTTCTAACCTGGCCACTCAGGCTCTCAGAGAAAGCTCCAGCACACAGGAAGTGCAAGTTGCTTTTGAAGCCAGGGGCTGGAAACTGGCTCGACATCACTTCCACCAGTTTCACTGGTCAAGCAGCCACAGAGCCACTCAGATTCAAGAGGCCCCCGCCTCTCAACGGGAGAAGTAGCAAAGGGGTGGTGGCCACCCTTACTCTCCCACAGCTCGAGTGGAAGCAGTCCCGGTCCAGGAGATTGCCTGGCGAGCTGAGGCCTGCTTCAACAGCAGCACCTGTGGGACCCGATGGCTCTGGGGAGGCTGTCAAGAAGACCCCGAACGTGATCAACAGCGTCTACCTGGCTGATGTGAGCGGCCACAGACCTCGTGCTGGATTTACAAACATGGCGCTCATGCTAGTGTTTCACAAAGGAGGCAGCGCACTGGGCTCTCAATCACACAAACCCGTCTGGGTCAGTCCAGGCTCTCCGGAGAAACAGAACCCAACACCAAAAACAGGTAGATGGTAGAGACAGTGAGGAATTGGCTCACACGGCTATAGACGCTGCGAAGCCCCACAGTCTTCCGTCTGCAAGCTGGAGACCCAGGGAAGCCAGTGGTGAAACTCCAGTTCAATCCCGAAGGCTCAAGGACCAGGGGAGCTAGTAGTGTAAGGCCCAGCCCAAGGGCAGGAGGAGACCAATGTTCCAGCTCCCGCAGGCACACAGGCAGAAAAAGGGGTAAATTCCTCCTTCCCCTGCCTCTTTGTTCTATTCGGCCTTCCGTGGAGTAGACAGTGGCCACCCACACTGGGAAAGGCCGTCCGCTTCTCTGAGTCCGCAGATCCCAACGCAAATCTCATCTGGAAACGCCCTCAGAGTCAGGGGGAGAAGTGATATTTAATCCAGGCACCCCGTGGCACAGTCAGGCTGACACTCAAAATTAACCATCTAATCACACCAAAAAATCACACCATTAATCCATTTCAGTTTTTGCAGGAGCCGAAAAACGCGTGACATCAATTCGGGAAGCCATAAAAAAGGTGACAGAAAGGAAAACTGATTCAAGGAAGATGTCAGGAAGAAGAGAGCAGAAAGTCCTTCCTGACTGAAATTCTGCACCACCAGCACCTCCATCGCCACCCTGCCCCAGCCTTGCTGAGAAAGAACAGAGATCCGGTGCTGGGGCACAGCACACCGGGGCACCGGGATAAGAAAAGCCCATTCTGACCTCACTCACTGCATTCTGCAGCCTCCTTTTTTCACACTTAAATCTTCTTTAAAATGTGTTTTATGGATACAACATACATAGAGCAAAGTGCACAAGTTGTAAGCGTACAGCTCGATGAACTTTCACAAACAGCCCACGCATACAGCCAGTGCCTAGATGAAGGAACAGAACATTCCTAGGATGCCAGGGCCCCCTCCTGGTCCTTCTAGTCATGACCTTCCCTGAAGGACAGCCACTCTCCGACTTCCGCAGTTTTGCCTGGACTTGAACTTTATATAAATGGAATCATTTAGTATGTGTTCTTTTGCGGCTTCTTCCACTCGACCTTATGTCTGCAGATTCACCTGTGTTATTACACTGTGAACTAAAATAAAATCTTAAGGCTCCCCCCACCCCGGCTGACTGAATGGCCCCCCTTGTGGCCAAGGGGATATCCTAAAACTAAATTGCCTGCCAGGAGGAGGGGGGTCAGACATGCCTCATCATGCCCCCCTCCCTTCTTGGGGACATCCTTTGTAACCCATTAACAGGCCTAAGGGTAAAACCTGCGGGTCCTCAATTTACACAACAAATACATGTCCGGTGGCTTGTCTGTGATTAACAGCTTCTTATGTTAAAACATTCCAAGCCTTTAGACAAAGCTTCATGTCTTTAACCAATCACAAGTCAAAGAATCTTTAAATCCACCTATAACCTCTACCTCCCCCCCCCACTTCGAGATGGCCCACCTTTTCGGGCTAAACCGATGTATGCCTCCCACATATTGGTTTATGACTTTACCTGTAACCCCTGTCTCCCTGAAATGTATAAAATCAAACTGTAACCCAGCCACATTGAGTTCAGTTGCTCAAGGCTTCTTGGGCATGGCTCCGGGTCATGGTCCTCAAATTTGGCTCAGAGTAAATCTCTTTAAAATTGTTTTGCAGAGTTTGGCTTTTTTTTCGTTAACACGTAGCTGCAAGCAGATCCATTCTCATTGCTGAGAAGTGTTCTGCTGCATGAATATGCCATGGTCCCCCCACCCCCCATGCTCCTGCTGAAGGCTGTTTGGGTGGTTACCAGGTCCCCCTGGCAGACTCTGGACGAGCAGCTCTGCCCCTGCTGCCCCTCCAGCCCCTTGTGGAGTCCCAGGATGCACTGGGAGGCTGGCTGAGCCCCACACAGTGCTCCCCACTCAGGGGCTCCAGGCCCCTGTGGCTCAAAGTGTTACAGCAAGTATTACAGCGGGTGGTTCCGAAGACAAACCGAGCGGCACGTGGAGAGTCGAAGAATCAAGGTTTATCGGCTAGCAGGCTCAGAGGGGTCTCGCTACCAAATTCTGAGCCACGTCTACCAGGTTTTTCCCACTTTTATTAGGTTGGGGTAGTCCAAGGGATGGGGTCTCAGGCGGCTGGTGCAATAGGTAAGCGTGATTGCAGAAGCCAGCTAATGAGTTAATATTAGGTTGATGAGGGTGTTCCTTATCAAAAGAAGCAGCAAGACAGAGAGCTCTGACCCCACAAACCTTTCTGCCATTTTTACCACCTGCCCAGGGCTTAGCCCAGAGACCCCTGTCTCTAACACCCACAAATGTGCACATCATTGTCACGTTCCCTCTGCCCTCCAGCCCAAGGGAATGCCTTTCTGGTCGGGGTGGGGAAGGTTGCTCTTAGTCCCCACTTCTCCTAAATACCAGCCGAGGCTGCAAATCCTTTCACCTCCCACAAGGGTCCGGTGTTTGAAAGGGAGGAGGCAGAGGACACTGCTTTGCTCTGTTAATCCTTCCCTGACTGCTGAATGGCATGTTGGGGGAGAGGAGAGGGAGAGATTCCGACGAAAACAACCAGAGAATATTTCAAAATACCATCCCTCCATGTTGACAACCAAAAGCATTTGGACCAAGCCACTTCCGCCCTCTCTCTTAGGCATTTGACACTGACGGTTACTGATGCCCTTTACTGGCTTCTACGAGGGCTTTTCGTGCTCGAACAAACCTAGAGCCCCGAGACGTGCATCCAGCCCCGCAGCATCGAAGTCTGTGTCATTCGTTTGTCTGGGGCTCCAGATGTCTGTCTGCCCTGGGATAGGTGCAAAGCCCTCCTCAGCCCAGTGGTCTTCCCTCAGAACCTGGGGCCCCTTTGTTAACGTGGCTGGATACTGTCTTCAGATACTAACACGCTGTCTCTGTTCTCCGTGTTTTGCCATTGTTCCTGCTGCATTCCAGGAAGCCTGCGTGTGTCCTGTGTGTCCATGCCCTAGAGGCTTTTGCTGACCTGACCGAAAGAAACGGGCAGGCTCCAGGAGACCCGCCCACCACCTGGGCTCTCTGCCTGGAGAGAGAGGTGAGCCCCCCAGGAGAGAAGGCGGCAAAAGCCGTCCAAGGGAGTGGGAGGCGAGAGTCACGGATGCTGGGGAAAGATGCAGTTTGAGGGGCGTCTTTGTAGTGAGGGGAGCCCCATTCCCACACAGACCCCACCACGCAGCAGTCGGGAGGGTGCTCAGGGATTCCAAAGGAAGCACAGCTAAGAACTTTGGCCTTGGGAACCTCAAAGAAAGACTCCAAGTTCCCAAGCTCGGCAGGGAAGCCCCGGCGCCCCAAACCTTTCAGGAGCAGGGATTGCATCAGCTAGGCTGGAGGTCTTAGGGCCCGGCTCTGAAGGTTCTAGGGTGGGCCAGACCCTGGGTAGTGAGTGGACCCCACAGGAGAGGAGAGAAGGGAGTCCCCCACAGCACGGCAATCGCACTTCTTGCCTGCTTGGTGGGTTAGTGCTAAAGGCAGGTGACATAGAAAAATGAAGAATTCTGACATGCTATGGGGTCACACTGAGTGCAGTCATTAGCACGCTCCTCCTCTGGGGCCTGGGACCCCAGCCAGGAGATCAAGGTCAGACCGAAGGCCCTGCCTCGCCTGGGCAAGGAGGTCTTCAAGCTGGAGGTGAAGGTTTACCCATTGTTCACTGAGGTACCACAAAAAAAGTGGCCTTTATTTTTTTGTCTTCTCACCCCTACTGTTGCTGGGGTGGAAGTATTAATAACACCTACTGATTAAATCTATCTCAGTCTCTAACAATTTTTAAACAATCTCTTTTCTGTCTGAAACGTGGTGTCTCTGGTGAACGTCACAGCGTGTGAGGGTTCTCCTTGTTCCCTTTCTTCCTTACCACGACATGTCCGGCCGTAGGGAGAGTTCGCCTTTCTCCCAACAGTGTGGGGGATGAGAAGTCAGCACCGCACACGGGCCTGCGTGTCCTCAGGTCTCTGTGTCACCAGGCACCCTACTGCGCCCACTGCTGAAGTTCACAGTGGCGACAGCAGTGATTGCGTCCTCTCCGCGGGGTCGCGCCTCGCCTGGGCCAGGCTGCAGATTCACCCACACCCCCACTCTCAGGGACTTTGCATTTCTGCCATGTCCTCCCTCTGGCCCCTGCCTCAACTGTCCACCTTCCCACAGATGCCACGTGGGAGGCAGTCCACTGAGCCACCTCCCCAGTGCCCCCAGGAGGACCCAGCAACTTCCAGTTCTCTTCCACTCCTCTCAGGTGCTGCCGGGGGTCCGCAGGCCGCGTCTCCCTCCTGTCTTCTCTCCCTGCTTTGATCCCCTCCTCCCACTCCCACCCACAACATGGTGCCTTTTCTAGAAGTCGGCATTTTCTCAGCCTGCACCAGGAAATAACAAGCCCCTGTTACCCTAAAACCCCCTCAGGCTTACTGGATTGCTTCCAACACCGTCACCTCCAGCACTTTGACCTGCAGGGGCTGGCGGTGCTCTCCAGGGGAGCCAGTAAGGACGGTGATGGATGGCGCTGCTTGTGGGGTTCGAGCTGGACCAGCCCACTGGACCTTGCCTCAGCCTGCTCAGCCCTCTGCAGCCTCCACCCTCTCCCTTCCCTCCTCTCCTGCTCCCCTGCGGCTGGGCCACACCCTCCCTTCCTTAGATGTGGACACACTCACCCAGGCAGTGTCTGCACTGAGCAGTCCTCCCACCATACACCACCCACAGCCCCAGACGCGGTCTCTAGGGCACCCAGCAAGAGCAGGAAGGGGGATTTGCCAACGGCCAGAGCTCTCTGCCCCGCTGGAGGTGCCTTCTGGAGGGCAGCACAGTTAATCTAGACACCCGGCACTGGGTCCGCCCCCCACCCCCTCTCCTCCCACTGCCTGGGTCTCTAAAGCTTGAGGACATCATGACCTTGGTTACCATGGAAGGTGGACGGAGTGGTGTTTGGAGGAGGAAAGACATATTGCCACTCTCGTTTTCGCTTAACCCCACGTTGTCCTGTGTTGCTGCGACACTGTGTTAACTGCAGCCATGACTGTATCTGAAGCATGATGGAGCCTGAGCCGCAGCAGCAGACTCAGTTGAGCACGTCAGTTGGGAAAGCTGAGTCACGATTCTGTGCCGTAATCATGTAAAGACTAAGTCAGATGGCACGCGCACACACACTCTGCGTAGCTGAGACCCACTCACCAGAGGCGTGGAAAGGGACCCCTGGAGGGATTGCCAGAGGTTCCCCGTGCAACTGCAAGCCCTGGACCCAGCTGAGGCCAAGCGGAGCAACCTGCTGTCTCAGTGGGACTGGCAGACGCTCATTTGCTCTGGGGCCGAGTTATGACCCCTGACATTCTCTGTCCTGAGATGACACCTCGTTCCAGGAAGAACTCGATTCTGGGACCGACTCACACAGGCGCCCCAGGAGACAGTCTGGCCATGCGGGTTGGCCGGTGTGTCCGGTGCCAGGGAAGAATGCCCTCATCTGCTCCTCAGTCCTTCTGGGCCTGATCGCAGGCCTCGCCATGGCAAAGGGAGCCAGGGCCGCTGGGTGAGGGAGGTGCTGCTCCTCCTGCCGGAATTCACAGCCAAGGTAGCGCTCCAGCAGGAGGCCACGCTCTGTTTACCCTGCAGAGGAGGCACGCTTCCTATTCTGTTCCCTGTTCAGAGCGCCTTGTCCGTGCCACCGAGCAGGACAGGGAATCAAGCCGAGGCCATGCATGTGCCCTGCCTCCATCTGGAAACAACCATTGGAAATTGGACAATTTACTCCCTGGGCTCTAGAAACACAGCTACACAACACCCTGGCTGCGTCGTGGTTATCATGTGCACCGTGGGTTTCTGGGGGGATCCCATCACGTATGAAATTTCTAGATGTGCATCCAAGGACCATGTCGAACTTCCATCGTTTGCTCGAGACCCTTGATGAAATGTCTGCATGGAGCTCCCTGGCAGAGGTCGCCCTGCCCCTGCAGCCCCCACCCCTCCCAACACTCCCAGGGCTCCTCTCATGCGTCTTCCGGCTGGGGGTTGGGCAGCACCACTTCCTCAATTCTCAACTTCAGGTAGCAGCTACAGAGCCTCCCACCTGACCCAGCCTTGAGAAAGCGATTACAATATCATTGGAGAAAATTATTAGAGTGGTCCCTGAATACACAGTATAAAGCAACAGCAATTAATGCTTGTATAAAAACAGACAGACACAGGAATGAAACAGAGGAGATGGCCCGGGGGCTTCCAGCACAGAGCAGTGATAGATACAATATCAGAGAAAACAAAAAAGCCATGCTCAACAAAGGAGACTGTCCCCATGGATATTCCCAGAAATGGAATAAAAACACGAAAAAGACGAACAAGGCTGTGGCCTGCTGGGCTCTGGCTCTCAATGCAGTCAAGGGCAGCTGGGAGTCCAGGTCCTGTCGAGTGATGAGAAGGAATTAAATTGCCTCGAGGTGGGGGCCCAGCATCACGCTCACTGCTCAATAATTAGGGGTGGGGTTTGCCTCTTCCCCCCCCTTCCACCCTCCTCAAGAGGCTGAAATGAGTTGCTATCAACTTTGTCAGGGACTGTGGCCTAGGGAAGCCCATGGATACCAAGCGGCACCACGCCGGGGCTTGGCCCAGCCTCCCACAGGCGTGGGCTGATCTGAGTCATCTCAGGCTCCTCCCAGGGCAGGAGCCCCGACCGCCATGTAAGACCTGGCTCTGGACGCCAGCCCTGGGAAGGGCAATGCACAGCCCCTAGGTAGGAAGGAGTGAGGAACGAGAGAACAGAGACAGGGAGAGGAAACCTGGAAATGAACCTGGAAACCGAAATTCCAAAACACACAAAAGCTAACACTGAGAAAGGCAGCCAGCAGCACCAGCACGCGAGACAGATGCATGCCAGGGGACGTGAAAAGAATGAAACAATTGCAGAGACTTCAGTATCCTCAAATAACTGGACGCATAGTCCTCATTTAAAAAATAAACCATTATGAAATAAAAGCCAAGCTGAAACACACCCTCATTAAAAAATATTAATAGAACAGGAATATATTATTCAACAAATGGTTCAGGAGCAATGGTTGATTGTTTGAGAAAATACATACAGTATAAGTAAATCCTCACTTCATCTAATTTACCCCCCAAAAATCCAAATATTTTCAACCTGTGAAAAGGGGAGCAAGTTCTAAATTAGCTGAAAGAAGAAATGGGCCAACAAAAGAAAGGAACAGACTGATAGATTTAACCACAAAAAATTTTTTAAATGTTTGTTTGTATTAATAGAAAAAAATGAAAGACAAATAAGTAAGAAAAATATTGGCAACAGGCTCTGAATCCAGACCTTCTGGCTAAGACCTCGGCAGGTTTTTTGATGTCCTCACGCTTCGTTTCTTCCATCACACGAGACTAAAGGTCGTACCTGCCTCGCAGGGTCAGGATTGACGGAATCTCCGCACGCAAAGCTCTCAGAACACTTGCTAGCACACAGAAAGCTCCCAACGCTACTTCTGTTTTATATCGTACTATGTGAGGAACTCAGACAGACAATTCGTAACAGAGACATCATAAGTAACAATTATCATGAAAAATTCAACCTCACTAGTAATGGAAGAAAATTAAAATTCAATTTTTGCCTTTGTAGTTGATAAAGACTGTTAAAGTAGCAATAGAGTATTCCTACCCCAACCATAGGGGATACAGTCCTAAAAATCTTCTTGGATGAAAACATTGTAATTAAGAAACTCAGGATTTTATGAAAAGTTAGGGATAGGGGAGATTAATATCTTTAGCAAACCTATGTTTTTAAAAGGTTTTATGTTTTGTATGTTTAAAAATAGTTTTTATTTGTACTAAATAAACTCATAAAGAGATTATCAACTTTACAAAACTGAGATTGGTAACTGTTTATTGAACAATTCCTTCCACTCACCTGCCTGAGAACAGCCTTCTAAATCTCCCTCTCCGCAGCTTCAGTGTCATGGTTTAGTTCCGTGGGCCTATCAGGAAGGATTGTGGTGTTTGTTCGTTTGCGTTTGTCTCCTCATCCAAACACTGGGTGCCTCCCAATTGTCAGCCATTGGACGTAATGTGCGATTAAGAAACAGAAAAAGGGCCGGGTGCAGTGGCTCACGCCTGTAATCCTAACACTCTGGGAGGCCAAGGCGGGTGGATTGTTTGAGCTCAGGAGTTCGAAACCACCCTGAGCAAGAGCAAGAACCCGTCTCTACTAAAAATAGAAAAAAGAATTAATCAGACAACTAAAAATATATAGAAAAAACTAGCCGGGCATGGTGGCGCATGCCTGTAGTCCCAGCTACTCGGGAGGCTGAGGCAGAAGGATTGCTTGAGCCCAGGAGTGTGAGGTTGCTGTGAGCTAGGCTGATGCCACGGCACTCACTCTAGCCTGGGTAAAAAGAGTGAGACTCTGTCTCAAAGAAACAGAGAAAGAGGAAGTGTGGTCCAGACAGACGTGCCATGGAAGGCCGCACCAGGATGAGACGCTGTGCGCTGTCTGGAACAAGCCCGGGGTCCCAGCCAGGGATTCCCTTTGCTGGGCCTGGGCGTGGGCCAGGCACGTGCCCTGTGGAAGGCTCCCTGTGGAAGAGGGTCGGATCAGGGAAGGGAAATGGGCTTCTCCACTCCTCCTCCACCAACTTGCAGTTAGACTAGAGACAAGGATTTCCATTTCCTGGGTTTTAATTTCCACCTTTTGCTATAAAACGGAAGAGTTGGACTAAAGCGGGTCTGTGCTTTATGACAAGGCAACACCACAGTATGTGGGAAGGGGCACAGGCCAAGGGGTCCTCTGCAGTCCTTCTCCCCTCCTCCACCCTCACATCTGTCCCTCCTGCCCTGAAACCTGTCCTCCAGCTGTCCCCACTTGCCCCCTTGGCCACTGTCCCAATTCAGACATTCGTCACCTCTCCCTGGGACAGTTTCCATGGCCTCCCAGCTATTTTTCCTGACATCAGTCTTGACCACTCACCCTCTGCACTGCCCTCTGATGGGCATCTTTCCCTGAGTGAAATCTTTGGCTTGTTTCGGGGTTTGCTCGCTCCGCCTCAAACGCCAGTCTTTTTTTTTTAATGCACCTAACTTCATGAACATAGTTTTTTCTTTTCTTTTTTTTTTTTACACCATTTTATTAGATCATCAAAATCCTGGCCATCCCCAGTGAGCCTGTTACGTTTTTGCAACGTGATTCCCATTATTCAACTTTCTCTTTCTTCAGCAAACCTCAGTGTTTTCCTTTGTATAAGAAATGGGCTGGGATGTCATCTCGAAGGTTTGCCATTTTGATTTATTCTCCACAGTCAACGAAGTTTTAAAGCACTTCTTTCACCAGGAGAGCATCTCCTTTCACACCTCTGGGCACTGAGTGTTCCCTGGGGCCTCAGCCAAAGAGCCTGTCCTGGGGTTTCCACCTTGTCCCGGTGGGACTAAAAAGCAAAATTAGAAAACTCCTTGAAGGCTAGAACACTAACTTATTTACATTTATCTCCAGCCCCTATATACCAGCCCCTATATAGTGCCTGGGAGATTTGTTGAATGAATAAATCCATCACCTAAAACAAACATTAGAAATAGCTCTTTAAAATTCCCCAGGATCAAAAATACAGAGAAGCACAAAACAAGCACTGAATGTGTTTACTTTCACAGTTTCCTTCTTCCCGTAACCCAAATCCCGCAAGCGCCAAATCATACCCAAATGTAACCAGAAGGGACAGGCTAACACTCAGGGATCGTCCACTCAGCCTCCATTCCTGCAGGACCGTCAGTTCTCCTGGCAAGAGGGAAGCACGTTGTAGCCCATTCCCGCGACTTTCGACTTTCTTTCGACCTTCGGGACTCTCTCTCACGGCCCCTCCGCCCCCTCCGCCCCCTCCGCCCCTCCCACACTGAATGGCCTGACAGCAGGAGTTCTCGACAAAGGAAGGTGCACGTTAGAAGCAGGTAAAGACACGCTCATTTCTAATTCTTCCTCCCACGTGGCTTTTTATGCACAGGCAGGAAAGGCCCATGTTTGGAATTGGAAAGTTCAGAAAGGAGTTTGTCTGTACCTGCGGGCCAGAAAACCACATTGGAATGTCCGCTGGCATCAGAACAGACACGCGGAATGTGCCTTCTCAGGGACCTTTTCAGCAATAATTATCTAGGGCTTTGATTTTTGTTTTAGAGTGGCAGCCTCCCTCTTTTTTTTTTCTCTTTTTCTTTTTTGTTTAATGCGCTCAGTTATGCCATCTGGTGGCCAAAATAAATTAAAAACATGCACTTGCGCTGTCAGTGGGCGTGGCCAGGGCCTTCGCAACTGCGAAAGTGCGAACGTGTCCTTGTCCCCGCTTCCATTGACACAGCCACTCACTGCAGAAGGAGTGCGGCATGGCGAACTTGATGGTGTCTGGATCCCTGCAGGGAAAAGGCAGGGAAGTTTGGTCTTGGTATGAGTGACACTGGTTATGATGAAAGGAAAAAGAAGGACAAGTTAGGAATGGACCCTTGCTCAAGGCCAATGCGTGATGTTTCCAGACGACAGAGGGGGCACAAGACCCCTGCTGTGCCTTGGCTTCTCAGTAAGAAGCATGGCATTTGGCTAGAAAGGGGTAGAAGGATCATTGGTAAGTGGGAATCGGAACCCAGCACTTGAGAAAGAACGTAAGAGAAACCCCAGTTGCTCTACCTGTGTTCAAATCTCCTGGTCTGGGTGGAACACATCCCAGAGCACCAGAACGAAAATCAACTAAGAGTATCGCCAAGTCAGAGAGACAGAGAGGTGTCGGAGGCTGGAGAGAGTGTAGCTCTGACTTCCAAAGATGGAAAGAAAGATGAACGCTGGAAACTACAGATCAGTGGCCTTGACAATGACCATAGGCAAAAATCCTCAAATGAGATATAAAAAGGTATTTTGTGAGCCTGAGAAGAACTGAGTGTGGCCACCAGGGGCCCATGGGGTCTCGGCAAGGGCAGGGAACACCAGACTGTCCTCATTTTGTGTTATCTGCTGGGTTGCTGGAGCGATAGAATGAGGCAGTGTGATGGGCCGAGGTGCCGCCTTTTATGAAGGATTTCATGGCATCCCAAATTATATCCTTCTGGAACCAAAGGAGAAATATGGAGTAGGTTACAGTATAGTCAGAAGAAAGTGGAGCTGATTGAGTGGCAGTATCCAAAGGTGCTGAAGGGGCTAACCTCAATCCCACCCTGCTCAGGGTTTCTATCGTGTCTTATGCATTACATAAAGGCCATGTTTAGCATGTAAGGGGGTGGCACAGTTTGAAGAAATAGCAAATCCTTTGAATTCCAGAATCAATACACAAAATCCATCTCAATAGAACGAACAGGTTCTAACAGGATGAAGTCTTCCCTCTCTCTGCCCCACAGCCCGTTCTCTTACTTTACCAGTTTTGCCTAAGATTTCTCTTGTGTTTACAACTGTGTTAGAGCCTTCCCTGCCTCCCCCAAATCCTCTCTCCCTGTGGGGGAAAAGCATCTTTCCCATCTTAACCTCAGGAATCCTCCTTTCCTCTCTCCAGTAATTGTTCATCACCAGGGCTAGAACTGAAGTCACAGGGCGGGGTGTTGCCCGCTGCCTAACCACCTCCCAAACCAGTCTAGATTCACCCCATCAGCATGTCCTGAGACGAAATCTCAGAGAGGGGCAACTCGTCCCTCTTGTTCCAGGCCGGTCACTCTTCCCGAGCCTTAACGTCCATCCTTCCTCCCTCCCCCAACCTCGCCCTGTCAGTCATCTGCTCTCTTTCCTGCATCTTCAGGCACTCCTCTCCGCGGCTCCTTCCTCTCTTCCTACTCATAAAAGCGACAATAAAACAAAAAACAAAACAAAACCTTCTTTTTTGTTTTACTCTCCCCCCCACCACCTCCTTCTCAATCAAACTCTTCGAAAGACTTGGTTCCACCGCTGGGTCAGAGCCTGGGCTCTCCCGAAGCAGATTCTGGGGATGGAGTTTGGGAAGCAAGACGCTGATTAGGAGCCAGCCCCTGTGAAATCAGGTCAGGAAGCAGGACTGGGCTGCAGCCCCCCGCCTCCAGCAGCTCTGCAGGGCTGGGGTATAGTGCCCACCAGAGCAAGCCCCTTATACCCGCCTGCCCAGTCACCACAGGGGGCTGCCCAGAGAAAGGCTGCGACCAGGGAGGGCGCTGGGCAGCTCCCTGCAGCTGACGGGGCTGGCATGAGGCTGCCTGCTGACTGCTCCCACATTTGGCAAAGGTCCCAGCGGTGGGGGATCTGGGCATCTCCATATCCCCACGCTCTCCTTGCGTCCCATTCCCATCCGGCACCACTGAAACCCACCTTCCACCTCCACCTTTATTTCACTCACCCCATCCCTTGGCCCCACGAAGAATCCAATGGGCACTTCTTGCTTCTTACCTTACAGCTCACCTCCCTTTCAGAAGTCTCAACTCCCTTGATTCCACAGTAACTTCTTCCCCTACCTCTTTCCACCTCTCTAGCTGTGCTTCCCAGCCCGCTGCAGGGTCTTGTCCTCGGTACACCACCTAAGTGTGGGGACTCCACCCTCGTCCCGCCCTGCCCTTTCTCCACACCCTCCCGGGGTGACCTCACCCACCACCAGAGTTTCAGTGCCCGTCTGCATGGCTATGACTGAAATCCATTCCCCAGCCCACCCTCGCTCCTCAGCCGCCTATTGTCAGTTTAACTGGCTGCTGGACGCCACCATGCTTGCGCTGTCAGAACGGTGACGTTCTGCTTCTCCTTGCCCTCTGTGTCCCCACCCTGAAGAAGGCTAACTCTTTTCAGGTACGAGAATTCGGGGACCCTTTGAACCTGCTCCATCAAGTTCCTTTTCTGGGCAGCCGACCTTGCTCGGTCCTGCCTGGGTGTGGTGTGAAGTTGGCCTCAACAGTGTCTCGGGCTATGCATACGGAGATTTGCCTCACTGACATATAAATAGCTGGTGCTGGCTCCTGAGGCCAAAAGAATATTTGTCACTGATCACACCCACTGCTTGTCCAACCAGGTGTGAACTCCTGACTCAGCGGGTCCCCAGGGAAGAGTTATTCAGAATTTCCTTATTACAGGTGAGGAGAGGTGATAGTGATTTTATTTTATAGTTTACATTTCTCCTGAAGAAAAGAGTTCTCTGAGCAGGTAGGTTTTAGCCACACTTTTTATTCCCAGTCCTATATCAATGTGGCAAAGGCTTGCATAGAAGGCATTTCTCAAGGAAAATTATCTCCACTTTATTTAAAGGTATCATGCTTGGCGTAGATCTGTCCTCTCCAAATTGGACTTTCTGGTTGAGTTCAAGGAATAATTATCATGCAAGTTCAATGTGCCAAGGGCAGGGCTAAGTAGAGGACAGTTGTTGACTTAAGGAACCTAAAGGGTGGTGAAAGGAATGATTCCAGTGCAAGCACACGCCAGTTTGCCGACCATCACGGAAGCCATAGCAACTAAGTGCTGTGGACTCTGGACAATGGAAATGTCTCCGTCTAGGTTGGCTTCATAAGGACCTCTGATAGAGACCGAAAAGATAGATCAGATTTCAAGGAGTGAGCACAAGACAGAAATAAGCAAGAAAAAATGATGACACACAAGGAATGAAGAGGAAGGAGTGCTGTCAGAAGAACATCTTTAGAGAATTGCAAAATAAACATGGTAATAGTAAGGAAATTTTCTCATAGCTGAGGCCAAATACTGAGACTATGGAAATACCCTGGAAAGTTAGACAGAGGCAAAGTCATGGGGGAAAGATTGTTAAAATAATATTACTACAAGGAGGTGGGTGGGAAAGGCCAAGTCATTGCCCCATTAACCCTTCCTAGGCCCTAGCTTGGGCCCAACCTCTTTTTGGACTTCCCTTTTCCACCACCACAGGCAGCATGGGTGTCGTAGCTCTGAGACCTGTCTACCATCCAGCTCCCCAAGGAGGACAATGCTCACTAAGACGAAGATGGCTGGGGTGTTGATCTGTCTCTTCTGGTTTGGCAGAATGTTGCCCCTAATGTTGCCCAGGTGGGTACCTCCCACCTAGTTGTAATTAAGCGAGAACACTCCAGTCCTTGTTCTTAAATGAAGGAAATGAAGATTCACGAGGACAAGAATGTTTCCAGCTTGGTGACCTCCCAACATGAGCTTGGCAGCCTGTCTTCCCAATCTAGCCTTGGGAATACCCTAAAAAAACTGCGGAGGAGTGGAGGATGCTGATAGCAGTTATAATTGCTAAAGAGGTTAGGGATTTTAACATATTACGTATGCCTGCTAAGTAGTTAAAATTCCCATCTTACAGAAGAAGAAACTGGAGCTCAAAGATGTTATGTCCGATCCCATGATGCAGAGATGCAGGGGCTCAGTCTGGTTTCCCAGAGGTCTTGGTGGGGCCTGAGGGAGTGGGTAACGTGGGCATCTCTTGCACTATGGATGCCTATGGATTTTGTATCTGGGAAGCAATTTGGGGAAATTCCAGGTAAGGCAGGGACAGATCAGACACTTTTTACTCAGCTCCAAACAAAACTACATAGACAGGTTGAGCTAGTTAAGATTGCGTGTGATTCTTGAGTAAGAAGAAGTCAGCACAATGGCATGACTGAATAGGAGTTTACTTTTCTCACGTGTCAAAAAGACTGGAGCAGGCGGTCCAGGGGCAATACAGCTGATCAAAGGTACCAAGGAGCCAATCTCCTCCCAGACATCTCCACATCTGCCTTCTGTGTCACGGACACAAGACAGCTGTTCCACCTTCATACATCACATCCACATTCCAGGTAGGAAGGAGGAGGAAAGAGAAAACGATATGTCCCAACTGAAACTATCTTTTAGAGAAAAAAAAACCCAGGAAAGCAATGTTTCCCTGAAAGTCACACAGGCAGACTTCCGCTGATGACTCACTTGCCCAATAGTCATGTGGCCACTTCTAGGTTCGAAGAAGTCTGAGGAAGTGAGGGATTTCAAGGAGGCACACTGACATCACAGACAAAATCGAGGTGCTGCTGTTGAGAGAAAAGAGGATCACGGCGTTTGAGGAGGGATTCGGCAACACCTGCCACAGAGGGTAACAGGACACTCAGCCAGATGAGAAGACAGAGGAGGCTACTGAAAAAGGCCCCTCAGTACAGATGAGGAGGAGATGTCAGAGTAATGCTCTGTCTGAGGAACAGGCACGGCAGTGGCTTATCTTCCTGCTCCTGAGGGTGTCGGCAGGGGACTGATGAGGAGAGAGGGGCTGTTCCTGCTGAAGCTCAGAACATGGCACCCCACAGTGTGGCACTTCGGCACGTGGACAACTCTGAATGCAAGGATGCTGGAAAGCGTCAGAAGTAGCCTCAGAACCAAGGTCTCTCCGACCTCCTCTGCCCTCCTGTCTCTCGCCCCTCATTCTCCCCCAAAGACAGTCAGAGACACCAGAATCCTCTTTCCCAAGGCTGGTCATAGAAACTAGAACCCTTTTCCCCCAAAGCAAGCAATAAAAACTGGAATTATTATTCTACCTTTCCCAATCTTTCTGTCTAGCAGCTTGCCATAAAGAAATTCTCTCTCCCTTGCCTGATAGTAAGTCACAAGACCCTCGTTCCAGAGGGATCTGTCCCATACCTGGGAAGAAGAAATGCTGCAACCGAGAAGCTGACAAGAATCTGGACAGACAGGCCCTGCTGGGTTTCTTTACTCGATCTGTCAGCATCGATTAGATCTTACCCTCTTGTTCTGCCATATTTCTACATGACTGTTCCTTCTTCCTCAAACTTGAGCCCTGAAATGGACAGTTTTCGCTGTGTCTCTGGGTCTTCATTCTAAAGGTGTCATGTGGACCTGTCACTAGATAAAACTGCTATGCTTTTCTCTCATTAACCTGTCTTCGCTCTAGGGGTGTCAGCCGTGACCCTTATGATGGTAAGGAAAGCGATCACCCCCTTTCTGACCCTACATTTCACTTGCTCGGTTCACTCAGACAGTTAGCAACAAAGCAAGCTCTCAAACCGTCCCCTGCCTCCAAGCCTGGGTCTTTCCCACTACCCTACACTTGGGCAACCCGTGTCCAACAGACCCTTGGAGATCCAATGGAGGGGCCTCACGGGGCTGTGACGAATGTCCAGGCAGGAGGACGGTGGGCAGGGACCAATTCCTCTGCCCTCCTCACCCAGAGATGTTCCCCTCTCAGATTTTCAATATAGTGAGTGTCTCTGTGAGATTTATTTATTTATTTATTTATTTATTTTTAAAGAATTTTAAACCTGGGACCTCTCGCAGCCAAAGCAAGTGTGAGATTTAATTAGATAAAACAGCTACCTTGTCTTTTTTTTTTTTTTTAACCATTCTGCTATATAATTATTCTATACTTTCATGATTTGGGCAGCATTTTAAGATAGACTTGATTATTTCAGACATTCACAGGTCCTCCGTGTAGGAAGATGTGACCACGGTACATGGGGCTTCAGAAAAATCTTGCCTCAATTTAGTGCCAGTATTGGAAGATGTCACCCTCTAAACTGAGGGCGACCGAGGTCAGACACCCCACAGAGGCCATGCGTAAATGGCGCGCTCCCTACGAGGGTGTGAGACTAAGGGAGCTGACCCCAGGCTAGAATTCAGCCCGCTTGCTGTCCTTGCTGGAGTTTCTGTGCAGGGCCCAAGGGACTCAATTCTCCCTGCAACTTGGGTTATCTGCTGGGGTGCATCCAACCCGCTGAAGCATTTTCAGTTAGGGACATCAGCCTCGGAAAGGGGGAGGAAGGAGCACAGAGGATCTTCCTCTCTCTTCCCCTGTTTTGTGATATGAGGGCACACGTCCGTGCACACTCACACATCTGTGCGCACTCACACGTCCCTGCGCACTCACACGTCCGTGCACATGCTGCAGAGTCGGGAGTTGGGCTGCTTAAGCCCATGGGTGTTTCAGCAGGAACAGAGATATCTAAAAATAGGACAGTGGGTAGACAGAGGGGGTTCTTACTGCTCTCAGTTCTCGAATTGTATACAATTACATCTTAGAAACCCAACAAACAAACAGCAAGAGTTTCGTGGAGTTCAAGGAGGCCGATGTTACTCACAAGAGTAAACAGAGAGGAAAGCACGGGTCATGGTAAAGAGCTTCACGTATGACCCCGCAGGGCGCAGCAGACGGCCATCTTGCAGAGACCCCATATCCATCCTCTCATCCCTTCTTCTAACAAAATTCCAATTTTGTTTTGGTTAGCAAAGTTCTATGCTTTAGAAAACATTGTTTTTCCTCAGACTGCATGCAGGTAGGAGTAGTGGTGTGACGTGGTGCTAGCCAGTGATACGTCAGCCCAGGTCACTTAAATGCGACTTCCAGAAAGATCTTTTCTGGAGCTGATTCAACTGACATGGCCTCCTTTTGCCTTTTACTCTCCCGCTTCTTCCTGCCTGAAGCAAAAACATGATGGTCTGAGCTCTGGCCATCATCTTGAGAGCACACAGTCGTCTAGGCAACAAGTACGTGCCCGGCACTGTTTTTGGTTCTGGGGCTTTAGCAGGAAGAAAACAGCTCAAAGTCCCTGCCTTCAAGGAACTTGCAGTCTAGCGGAGGGAGACAAATTATAAGCAAACAAATATATAGTATATCAGAATATGGAAAGTATTAAGGAGGAAAATCAGAATTGAAATTCTTTTTTTTTTTTTGAGACAGAGTCTCACTCTGTTGCCCAGCCTAGAGTGCCATGGCATCAGTCTAGCTCACAGCAACTCAAACTCCTGGGCTCAAGCGATCCTCCTGCCTCAACCTCCCGAGTAGCTGGGACTACAGGCACACGCCACCATGCCCGGCTAATTTTTTCTATATGTATATTTTTAGTTGTCCAGATGCTTTCTTTTTATTTTTTTAGTAGAGACGGGGTCTCGCTCTTGTTCAGGCTGGTCTCGAACTCCTGAGCTCAAACAATCCGCCCGCCTGGGCCTCCCAGAGTTCTAGGATTACAAGCGTGAGCCACTGCGCCCGGCCCAGAAATGAAATTCTTATGCAAGGTAGAGGCAGCCCTAAGGATGGTGGCTTAGAAGGCTGGATGGACCTGGGTGTTGTAAAGGCAGCAAAGACTTGTTTCATTCAGGTAGGGTAGCCATGCAGACAAGGAAACGGCTGTTATGGGCAGAAGCTTACTCACAGTTCCCTAGAAACAGGCGGCACGGCATGCCACGCAGGAGGCGGCACACGGGAAAGCACCAGGGTCAGTCAGGAAGCAGTGGGAGTGAAGGGAAAATGTGGGTGTGAGCAAGATCTCGCTCTGTTGCCCGGGCTGGGGTGCAGTGGTGCGACCACGGCTCCCTGCAGCTTCGAACTCCTGGACTCAAGTAATCCTCCTGCCTCAGCCTTCTGAGTAGCTGGGACTACAGGCATGAGCCACCACAGCCAGCTAATTTTTAAATTTTTTGTAGAGATGGGTTCTTGTTATGTTGCCAAGGTTGGGCTCAAACTCCTGTCCTCAAGCGATCCTCCCGCCTCAGCCTCCCTCAGTGTTGGGATTACAGGCAGGTGTGAGCCACCACACCTGGCCACAAGAACCTTTATTGTGGTTTCCATAGGCAGAAATGGATTGGCAGTCTAAGCAGGTTTAGATTGGCAGATTTGAATAATTTCGGTGGCCTCTGGGGCATAGGGCCTGTCCCTAGTTGTCCGGTTCTGGCCCCAGGGTGGTTAGGGCAGGTGGTTAGGGCGTCAGAGCCTGATAAAGGAGGTGTAAGAGGGATGGATTCTAGATCAGTTGGTCTAAATATGACAGGTGAGTTGTTTACTTCTAGGAGTTATTAATAGCTAGCCCTGGGTGGGGCAGTCCCTCCAGGGTCAGCAAGACCTCAAGACGTCAAAGCATCAGAATGTAGAAACTAGAAAACATGGTTAATTACACTAGGTTCTTCCCAATATTGTGGCGTTGCTATGCTATTAGGACTCCTGTTCTCACCTCTAGATTTATTTTAGATGCAGAAAATTTAAACCTCCAATTTGTTTGCACCATTGTTTTTCAGTTTCTGTTACTAGCAGGCGAATGCCATTCCCCTACTCATAAAAATCCTAAAAGATTTCTCTTAGGTATAGCCTAGTAACTGTTTCTCAGATCTCATCCACATGGATAGGTTGTTAGTCATATGAAACAAATAGCAAGACAAGTAATAGATCCCTGATAGGGTGACTGTTCTCATCTGTGTACTTGCACCTGTGTGCTGGTGCACACACACACACACACACACACACACACGCAACACTGTTGCAAACATAGAATGATTTTTCACAGATTCTTTTTCTGAAGATTGAAGATTGAAACAGTTTCAGAAGTGGTGAAGTTATTTAACCTTACAGCAGTGCATTAAATATTAACTTCACCAGGCACAATGGCACACGCCTATAGTCCCAGCTATTCAGCAGGCTGAGGCAGGAAGTTCGCTTGAGGCCGGGAGTTCGAGATCAGCCTGGGCAAGATAGTGAAACCTCTTTTAAAAAATAAATAAATAAAATGTAGAAATATTAATTGTATATGAACAAAAAGTAAAACAAGGATATACAGAGAGAGTGAAGGATAAGAGAAGGAAATGGGAGAGGGAGACCTGGAGGTATGTCTATAGAAAAAGTTGCAGACCCAGGGCTGCAGCCTGAATGAGACAGCAGGCTGGAGGTAAGGAAAACAAGGCTCTTGCTTTCTCCATTTTCCCGCTTTTCAGTAAAGATATGGGTAGGAACTAAAATTGGCCTGCTAGAGCAAAAGGCAACTGCTCCAGCTAACTGATAAATGCCAGTTGACAGGTTGCCTAAGTATTAGTGAGGCCAGGGGACACAGCGTGACTCGAGTGAACAGAGAGGGGTGACCACCACCCAGTGCCATCAACCGTTACCAGCAATGAATGTGGGTTCCCAGACTCCAGACAGTCTGATTTTTCAAAAGCTGGAAATCCGGATTTTTATGTGAAATCTACAATTCTTAAATGTTGGGATAGAAGGCAATAGTTTTGACAAACATTCTTTTCCCAAATTATATGCTTCTGTGACCAGCTAGGCAGCAGGCCACCAGCGTGCACCTCCTGTATGTCGAGCAGAGGGGCGAGAAGCTGTTGCAAAGGGGTGAAGAGGAGCAGCAAGGGGCCGATGAGGGTAAGGAAGAGGGGACGGTGGCCAGCAAGAGGCCAAAGGTGGTGGGATGAAAAAAGAAAGAAAGGAGGTGGAGAGGAAAATGTTGATGAGTGGATTAAGAAGAGATTGGGAAGGAATGAAGAGGAGAGAAGAAAAACGTTGGGGCTCAGAACACGACCCCTCAAAGTATGGGGCTTTGGCATGCTGAGTACTCTGAGTTTCTTTCTTTGTTTTTGCTTTTTTTGAGACAGAGTCTCACTCTGTCACCCAGGATAGAGTGCCGTGGCGTCATCATAGCTCACAGCAACCTCCAACTCCTGAGGTCAAGCAATCCTCCTGCCTCAGCCTCCCAAGTAGCTGGACGACAGGTGTGCACCACACTCAGCTATTTTTTCTATTTTTAGTAGAGATGGGTCTCTCCTTTGCTCAGGTTAATCTTGAACTCCTGAGCTCAAGTGATCCTCCTGCCTTGGCCTCCCAGAGTGCTGAGATTACAAGCGTGAGCCACTGTGACCAGCCTGACATGCTGATCACTCTGAACACAAGGACGCTGGAAGGCCTCAGAAGTAGCCTCAGAACCAAGGTCTCTCCAACCTCCACTGCCCTCCTGTCTCTCGCCCCTCATTCTCCCCCGAAGACAGTCAGAGACACCAGAATCCTCTTCCCCAAGGCAGGTCATAGAAACTAGAACCCTTTTCCTCAAAGCAAGCAATAAAAACTGGAATTATTATTCTACCTTTCCCAATCTTTCTGTCTAGCAGCTTGCCATAAAGAAATTCTCTCTCCCCCGCCTGATAGTAGGTTGTAAGACCCTCATTCCTGAGGGGTCTGTCCCATAACTGGGAGGAAGAAATGCTTCAACCGAGAGGCTGAGAGGAATCTGGACAGACAGGCCCTGCTGGGTTTCTTTACTCGGTCTGTCAGCATCGATTAAACCTTACTCTTTTGTTCAGCCATATTTCTACATGACTGTTCCTTCTTCATCAAACCTGAGCATTAAAATGGACAGTTTTCCCTGTGTCTTCATTCTAAAGGCTCCTGTGTTACATAAAACTTTTTTTGTGGATTTTAAAATTTTATTCACTTATTTATTTAGAGACAGGGTCTTGCTGTGTCACCCAGGCTGGAGAACAGTAGCATGCTCATAGCTCACTGCAGCCTCAAACTCCTGGGCTCAAGTGATCATCCTGCCTCAGCCTCCCCAGTAGCTGGGACTACAGATGTGTGGCACTACACCTGCTAATTTTTAATTTTTTTGTAGAGAGGGGATCTTGCTATGTTGTCTGGGCTGGTCTCAAACTCCTGGCCTCAATCAGTTATCCTGCCTCAGTCTTCCAAAGTGTTGGGATTACAGGTGTGAGCCACCACACCTGGTCCACAGAAAACTTTAAATTAAATAAATTAAATAAATATTACGCCTGTAATCCTAGCACTCTGGGAGGCTGAGGCAGGAGGATCGCTTGAGCTCAGGAGTTTGAGACCAGGCTGACCAAGAGCGAGACTCTGTTTCTACTAAAAAGAGAAAGAAATTAGCTGGACAACTAAAAATCTATATAGTAAAAATTAGCCGGGCATGGCGGCACGTGCCTGTAGTCCCAGTGCTCAGGAGGCTGAGGCAGAAGGATCACTTGTGCCCAGGAGTATGAGGTTGCTGTGAGCTGGACTGTTGCCACAGCACTCTAGCCTGGGCATCAGAGTGAGACGCTGTCTCAAAAAAAAAAAAATCTATAAATTAAATAAATAAATAAGTCTCGTTTTTCTCTCATTAGCCTGTCTTTTGTTATAGACGTGTCACTGTGACCCCTATGATGGGGAGGAAAGGGATCGCACCCTTTCTGCCCTTGTTTCACCTGCCCCTAAAAAGGCAAGGAAGATGGAGGGAAAAGTGAGAAAGGGAGGTGATTTGAAGAGATAGCAGGTAGCGAGCAGCTGCAGGTAGAGGGCGAAGACTTGGAGTCATGTAACAGAGCGGGACAGGAAAACGCAGGCACTGTGGAGAGAACAGTGGCTCTGCATGGTGAGGGGGTGGCCCACAAGGTTTGCAGCCTTTGGGCATCTGTGATGTTATGAGACACCTCATAACATACACATGCACAGGTTTTGTCTATGGTTTCTGGCTCGTCACTCCCCATAGTCCTTTGTTATCATGTCGGGGTGCTTTAGGCCTCCGAGCAGACCTCAGGAAACCGGATAACCCTGACCTTCCCCCACCCTCGTTGCACCTGCTTCTCTTTCTCTCCAGGGCAGGAATCTTCTCCTGCCTTTCTATCTCAGACATACCTTATCTGACTGTGGGTCAAAAGACCCCCATTTCATAACAGGTCCCGCCCCAGACCCTGGAGGAAGGAATGCTGCCCAGAGAGGCCACGAAGAATCCAGACAGGCCTTGCTGGGTTTCCCGCTCAGTCCGTCAGTGTTAGATCACACCCCTCTGTGCAGTCGCATTTCAACACGATTGTCCACGCGGCAGTCATGCCTGGCCAATGAAGTCTCCATAAGAGGAGCTTCTGGGTAGCTGAACATGTGGAGGTCCCTGGAGGGCGCGCGGCCGGGGCGGGCGTGGAAGCGGCAAGCCCCTTCTCCCTGTGCCTCCCTCCATCGCTAGCCTTTGTAATGAACCAGCAGATGTAGGTAAGTGTCTCCCCCAGTTTTGAGAGCCACTCTAGCAAATTACTCTAACCCAAAGAGTGGTTGTGGGAACCACAGCTTGAAGCTAATCTGTCAGAAGTTCCAGAGGCCTCGACTTGTAACTGGTGTCTGGTAGGGGAACAGTCTTGGGGACTGAGTCCTCAACCTATGGGACCTGATGCTGTCTCAGGAGACAGTGTCTGAATTGAATTGGAGGACACCCAGCCAGTGTCCACTGAAGAAGTGATTGCTTGTTTGGTGTGTGGGGGAAACTTCCCCACATTTGGTCACAGAAGTCTTCTGTGTTGATGATTATTCTGAGTGAGAAAATAGGAAAAGGGACGTTGAGTGTTGGTCTTTCCACATACGGAGCATCACGTTTTCTTTTTCTGGTCAGATAACTCAGGCCCCTACTTCTCTGCCACTGTAGGAAGTCCAGGGCCCCGGCCCTGCCCAGGAAGCGCCGCCACTTTCCTGGTCAATGTCACCTCTTGCTTCTCCTTCCCTCGACATCTGCCTGCCGGAGTCTAGCCTCTTCCACCCCTCCTTTCCTCTACAAGCTGGCCCTCGGCTAGGGGTCCCCTCAGCTGAGCTTGACCCTTGGCTGGGACTGTCAAGAAGGCAACTACAGCCCAGAACAGGGGACAAGTGCAAGGCCACACCCGAGAACGTCTCTGAAGTGCTCCCTACCTAGAATGCCCTCCTCTGGACATTCCTCCCCGCGCTGCTCAAGGAAGCCACCCTTTCTCTTCAGTGTGCTCAGCACTGGGACACCTCTTTGATTCGGCTCTGCCTTAGTGTCACATAATGAAAGGACGCGTTGAAATGTTTCCTCCCACACAAGATCCCCAGAGGGCCTAGGGATTGGAAGAGCCATGTCCTTGATGACAGACAGCAGTGTCCTGTTCCCTGCCAGGCCGCACTGTCCCTGGCTAGTGTGTCCTGAATGGCGCTGTAGTTCTTCTCAAGGCCTGCAGGGACCATTTCCTATTTTCCTTACCCACCCGAGTATCCTTACAGAAAGCCCATCCCCTGAGGCAGCGTGGGTGTTTCTCTGTCCTTTGCAACCCGAGAGAGTGGGACACCTTCACTGTGGCTTGCTTATAGAAGGCAGCCAGATTTTGCTTTGCTTTCCAGTTGAAAGGAGGTTGAGAATGCTTGAATGCAGAACGGAGACGTTCAGATTTGAAGGAGGGAGCAAGACACGCAGACACAAACACAGAGAGGGAGCTCGGCCAGGTCATGGGCCCGTCAGACGATCGGAAAACAAAACTTATCTGATAAGAGTTAAGTAACAGAAAATGACCACTGTCTAGATCACTTTCTCAGTGATGAAATCTGAAATCACTTTTGACCTGCATGTCACCCCTTTTCCGTGTTTTAGAACAAATGGCAACACAGGCCCCTTCCGGCCACCTGCCTGGCACCCTTGGGCCCTGCTGTGTAACCCCCAATCTGTTCTCTTCCCCTGTGCCTTCCCTACGCCTGCCCCTTCAACTCCAACCATGTTCCTCTTCCCCCTCCTTTTCCATCTCATCATCCAACAGACATGTGTTGAGGGCCCCCGTGTGCCGGGCACTGTGCTGGCAACAGAATAGAAGATGGGCGAGACGCAGCCCCTTCCCGGCCCTGGACCCTTACAGCCCAGCGTGCCGCCTGCAGAGTTAGAGCCAAGCGCACTGCCCACACCTAAGCTTAGTGGAGCTGGGCAGTGAATTGGGGCGAGGCTAGTCTTAGGTGGAAAAGTAAACAGAAATACAGGCTGGTGTGAATTTTTATTGTGGAGGCTGCAGACTTAGAGGTTTTTTTTGTTTTTGACAGAGTCTCGTTCTGTCACCTGGGCTAGAGTGCTGCGGCATCAGCCTAGCTCACAGCAACCTCAAACTCCTGACCACAAGCCATCCTCCTGCCTCAGCCTCCTGAGTAGCTGGGACTACAGGTGTGCACCACTATGCCCAGCTAATTTTTTCTATTTTTAGTTGTCTGTCTAATTTCTTTCTATTTTTAGTAGAGATGGGGTCTCGCTCTTGCTGAGGCGGGT